>PVJH01016491.1:0-50382 GCA_004026705.1 Nesogale talazaci
CAGCTGATAAAATTGAAAAAGGAATATTTTTCAATTTCTCTAATAATTAATCAGAGACCTATCTATCCAGATGGATAAATTTCTCAGATGAAATATGGAAATATACATTTACAAGATTCAGTGTTGCCAGTGAGGCAGGAAAATGAGTACCCATGAGAGGCTTCAGGGAGAAAGCTTTCCGGCTGAAGTTTGAGAACCACATGTGTTGTTGTTGTCGTTGTGGTCCCCGCACAGATCCCGACTCATCACAGAACAGAGTGGGACAGTCCCCAGGGGCTTCCTAGTCCACAGGCTGGACAGGAGCACAGGGTCCAGGCTCGTCTTCTTAAGAGCGGCTGGTGTGTCTGGAAAGCCAACCTTGCAGTGGGTAGCCGAGCTCGAAACCAGTGCACTTTGGAAATATGTATACACAGTTCAATTCTTAAAATTCTTCTTGAATTTCCTCTCTTAATCCCGTCTTTGATCACAAAGCTTCATTTCTATACCTTGTACACTAAAAAGTTCCTTATAAAAATGTATGTGACACAAATGTATGTAACAGTTGGCCAGTCATGATTTTTCATGTGTCTGCTTTGGTGACCTTAACTGAGCCTATTGTGCAGCCTTTATCCCGACCCTTCCTCTAATTTTTCACAACTTATTTTAAACAAAGGCGTTAAAAATTATTTACTAGGCGTGCTCTGATCTTAAGGAGCCCTGGTAGCCTCAAGGTCGTCAGTTCAAAGCCACTAGTCACTCAAAGGGAGAAAGAAGGAGAAAGACAAAAGATTGGAGAAAGACGGAACCTTATAGTCTTGGAAACTCACAGGGACAGTTCTACTCTGTCCTGTAGCGTCTCGATGAGTCTGATGGCAGTGAGTTTGGATTTTGCTTCTTGGTCGGATATCAGTCTAATGGAAAGCTAGGAATTAGAAAGACAGTGGGGAATATGTAGCCCAAGGGCTGTCTCCATCCTGAAGATTATGGTTCATACCAAAAGGGAAAAAAATGGATCCACTGTGGTATCAGTTTTAAGATGTGTCTGCATCAAAATTATAGTCTGTAATTAGTCCTGAACCTGAGGAATATTGTGTTTCATAGATGCTATACTATGCCCTGGTTGACTCATCACTTCCTTGTGACTTTTTTTGTGAGGGGATGTCCAATTGTCTACGGATGGATTTGGAGTTTCTGTTCCAATCCCCCTCATTTTCAACAATTGGGGTTTTATGTATTTGTTTTCTTGTTTGGGGTCTTCGGATGCATGTTACCAGGTCCAGGTGACACCTCGACATCTCATGATCACACAGGCTGGTGTGCTGCTTCCACGTGGGCTTGTTGCTTCTTTTCTAGACAGCTGCTTGTTTAATTTCAAGCCTTTAAGACACCAGACACTATATGTTGTAAATAGCTGGGCACCATCTGCTTTTTTCACCACATTTGCATATGCACCCATTTTATCCTCAGTGATTGTGTTGAGAAGGTGAGAATCAAATAAGTCAAGTTTATTAAAACAAAGAGTTCTTTCATTGAGGGATCACTTGAGTAGAGACCCAATGTCCATGTGCTACCTCAATATTTAACATATAAATACATGTACATGTACCCATATCCTTCTCATGATATATGAATATTTTCACATATGCACATGCCTGTATTTAGACCTCTATAAATGTCCATTGCCTCCTAGTTCTTTCCTCTATTTCCTTTTACTTTTCTCCTGTCCCACTATCATATTCGACCTTCATTCAGCTCTCAGTACTTTCACTCCGCTATCTTGTACTTGGCCAAACCTCACCAAGCATCCTATGCCCTCCTCATCATCAGTATTGGATCACTTGTTGTTCCCTGGTCCCTGGGTTTGTTGGTTCCTCTCTTCCTTTCCCTTACCTGCCCCTTTCCTATGTCCCCCTCATCCCCCAAACTGTCGGTCTCATTGTTTTTTCCTCAGAATCGTTTATCCTGCATAACTTATATCAATAGACATGGGGGTGGGAGGCTATAAATAGTCCAGGCTTGTCTGTTGACTTCAGTAAATGTTTTCCAGTAGAGTCTGATGAGGCGCCAAGTCCTGTCCTGGAGTCTATTTTGGGAATTCCTCGGGGACTTCATTGCTTTGATCCCCTTGTTGCTCTGTTGTACTCCCTTTATGTTTCACCCAGAGTGTGGGGGTGGGGGCAGGGTGGGGTGTGAGGTGGGGATGGGGTGGGGTCTCCTTAACCTTTTAAACACGGTCATATGTAGCAGATTTTCTCAGCACCATGTGTTCTTTGATCTCTTGACGACTGCTTTCATGAACATTGATTGTGGATTCCGATAAAATACAATGCTTGACAACTGTGATCTCCATCTATCATGATGTTCCGTATTCATCCAGTTCTGAGGATTTTGTTTTCCTTTCCATTGAGTTGCAATCCACTTTGAAGGCTACCGTCTTTTAGTTTATCAGCCATCACTTCAAGTCCTCTTCACTTGGCAGCAAACAAGCCTGTGTCACCTGCATATCCAATGTTGTTCCTGAGCCTCCTTCAAGCCTGGAGTTGCCTTCTTCATCATAGTCCAGCTGCTCAGATGATTTGCTCAGCGTCAGATGGAACTGGTATAGTTAAAGGAAATAACCCTGACACTCGCTTTTCTTGATTTTCAGCTACGCAGCTTTCTGTCCATCTGTTGATTGATTGACTCTTGGTCTGCATATCAAGATGAGTGTAATGAATCCCCAGTCTTCTCCATATCATTCCCAGGGCGTTATGACCCACACAGTTGAGTGCCTTTGCATTGTTAATAAATAGGTCACCTTCTTTCTGATCTTCTCTGTTTTCAGTCAAGATCCATGTGATGTCAGGAATGATAGCCCTTCCTGCAAATCCTCTTCTGAGTCTGAGCTGAATTTCTGTCACTGCACAGCGGTCTCTGGGTTTGAATTATCCTCAACACAATCTTACTTGCATGTGATGTTAATGATATGTTTGATGATTTCCACATTCTGCTGGGTCACCTATCTTTTTTTTTGGGGGGGGGTGGCGGGCATCACTGCTCTCGGTGGTGGGAGTAGGAGGCCCAGCCCCACTGCTGGAATTGAACCTCCATCCCAGTGGGCCGCAGTCCCGTGCACAACCACTACGCCACCGGGGCTCAGCCCCGGGTCACCTATCTTTAGAATGGGGATTTTGAAGATAACAACCTGGCTAACGGATGGGAAGAGACACGTATTTGTTCTCTCTCTATCTACACACACACATACACTTACTGAATATTACCAAAATATTTTCAGCTCAATGTCTTAAAATTAGAACATTTTAAAATGAAATAATTTTTTAAAAAGTATGTTCATTTCTTTTACTTGTACTTCTTGTACAGCCATAGGAGTTAGAACAGAAGGCCAATCTCTCATGGGTTCCAAGGAGAAGGTGAGGCAGCCTGGTGATAACGAGGCTTTCTGCATGCCATGACCGAGGGCCGCTGTGCTCACCTTTCAAAATGTGTGATGTTCTAACCACACTCCAGTCCACTCCAGGCCTCTTAGAGCTCCACGCTTTCCCCCCAGATTTTTTCTCCTTGGGCTGTTCTTCTCTCCAGTTTCAGAAACAGTTCACTGCTGCCCTATCCTTAGTAGTCATCAGTGTCTAATAGGTTGTATGGCGTATGTACTATGTGCATTCTTTCTTATCTGCTCTCCCATTCCCCCACTAGAATGGAGTTGGAAGCCCCAGAAAAGCTCAGAATAACCCATGTGTTCAACACACAGTTTTAAGTGAACAGGCAAATCCTTGAGGCCCGTGACAATGTCAGCGACAGTAAGAGTCACAGAGCGTTACTGATGGATAGAGATGATCTAGATGGAAAAGACACCCACACCCACAGGGTGGAAATAGCTGCTCCACTGGACACTCACGAAAAAGACAACTTTGTTAAGTCTGAGCAGGAATTAAAAGGGGGACCAAATGCAATCGGCTAAAAGGCAATGAGAGGAAACAAAGGCAGTGACTCTGGAAGAGGGGATTAGGCAAGAGAGGTGGATGGCGCATGAGTGGGTGACAGGGCTGGATAAAGGTATGTGGTCAGGGCTGAGCCCCGGTGGCGTAAGTGGTTGAATGCGGGACTGTGGACCGCGGGCTTGGTGGTTCAAATCCAGCGGCGGCTCTCAGGAGCAGCACTGGGTAGCTCCCACGACCACCAGAGGACAGTGATGCCCCCCTCCCCCCCACAAAAAAAAAGGATGTGGTCACAGGGTGGTCAGTGGACAGGGACAGGGACAGGTCAGGCTTTTCTGGTAACCTGTCAGTAAAACTGCTTTCTCAATTGTGTTTGCTTCTGGGGATTTGTTATGAGGATTTGTCCACAAGGCTATGCATCAACACCCTTTGGGTACAAGCGATCAAAACTTGCATCTATTGACCACAGTGAACTGATCCTGCGGATAAAGACCGTGCTCTCCTGAACCTGCCAGCACTCAGAGATAAAGGAGTTCCTCTGTAGGGTGGATGGGTAGGTCAGCATCAAGGTTGGAGAGGCAGCAGCTGTCCACAAAGGCAGCTTTGAAACTTCAGCATGGATTCCAGACTCAAGCCAAGACTTTAAAGTGAAGTTTAGTCTCTGCATCCAGACTCTTCTATTTATCACTCTCCAAATGCCTCTGTTTTCAGCTGATACCGGAGCTCCCATGGCGTCTCTGCAGTGGAATCTTCCCTGTCCCCGTTGCCCCTCAGTCCCTCGGTGGATGGGTTTATCCTTCCTCTGTCTCCACACCACAGCCCTTTGTTTCTATTTGCATGATGGCTGCTTCACATTTCAATAAAAATGATAATAAAACACAATGTAACAGAATAGTAAGCTGGAAGTTTTGATGGAAGCACCTAGATACAATATGTATGAAATTCCAAAGTGAGGTGACAGGCAAAATGAAAAATTTCATGCGGTTTCTTGACTATTAAAAAAACCCTTCCCCTCTACTGTAGCTCAGAGCCCGGGCGTCCAGGTGGGGAGTTGAGCGTTCGGCTTAGTTCCCAAACTCTGTGGCTCCAGGGGAGAAAGATGCAGCCATTTGCTCAGGTATAGGTTTCAAGCCTCAGACGCCCTAGGTGGGTCACTGTGAGTTGGACTTGAACTTGCCCCGAGGGTGGTGGTTGGGGAAACTGTAGCTATTGGAATGGCAGGAGAGTGAAGAGGAGATGTTGATGAGGCAGCGTGCCACTATCCCACCCCATCACCTCAAGGAAGGATGGTGCTTCCATCTCCATTCACAAGAGTGGGGCTCCCAAGGGGCCGCTTAGAGATAAACGAGTGCTAGTTGCATGGAGCTGTGATCTGCAAGGTTTGTGGTAAGAACCCAGCAGCCGGTGCTCAGGAGCAAGGCTCAGGAAGCAACACAGGCAGTTCCACCCTGTGAGAAAGAGGCACCACCACTCAGCTGCTAGTCAAAAGGTTGTCCGTTCAGACCCACCCGGTGGAGCTGTGGGATAATTTGCCTCTGTAAGAACTGTCTACACAAGAAGACCTCATGGGACAGTTCTACTCAATCACAGGGGCTTGCTGAATTGGAATGAACTTGATGGTATCAAGTTTACAGCACCCAGCTACTTAGAGATATGTCTCTGTAGGGGAAGACAGTGCTTTCAGAGTTCTCCTAGGGCTTGCTAAGGACAAAGACAAGCTGACCAGATGCTCTGAGGGCAGGAGCAAGGACCCTCAGAGAGAAGGGGAGAGAGAGAGACAGACAGAGAGAGAGAGAGAGAGGTTAGGGAGAACCCATGAGATTGTTAAAGAGGAAGAATTGCCATTATAATCTTATGAGTTTCCAAAAGCAAGATGCCGCCCCACCAGACATTCTGTCAGAGAAGACTTCCTATCTTCTAGCCCCTTCATCACTCTTCAGGTCACGGTCTTTGTCTCTGGCAGGTTCAGCAACCTGGTCGTCAAGCTGGGGGAGAGAAGAAAGCTGAGGACTGTGTGTGTGTGTGTGTGTGTGTGTGTGTGTGTGTAGAGTGTGGGGACCAAAGAAAGGATGAAGCCTGAATCCCAGCCTTCAGCAAACCCTCATCCCAGCTCCCTCTCCCATCCTCTGCCCCCACCCACTTCCTCTGCCTGCCATGCACAAACAAGTCCTTGTCAGAAGGTAGTCTTGTGGATTGTGCTCCCGTGAACCATGTCGTTGTAGTAGGAACTCTCATCATTCCCATTTGAACGTAGAGAACCTGAGCTGAAAGACATGTAGTAAGTCTCCTGGAGTTTATACACCAGTGAGTACAAGAGTCATTATTTGAACACAGGTGATTTCTCTTAAGTGCTTAGCATTACTTTTAAGTCTTTGATCTTTCTTCCTTTTTTAAAAAAAGACAACATAAGCAAATAATAGTACATATAGTAACCATATTATATATAGCAACAACATTGCATGCTTATATAATACTATTATAATAATAGCAGTCTATGAGTGGACACATAGGCACACAAACTGAACAGGTGGGGAATGATGAATAGATACAACTATATATACATGGATATGCACGTATATATGAGAGGGTCAAAAAGCTTATAAAAATGTGTTTTTTTTGTGTGTGTGGGCATCACTGCCCCCTGGTGGGAGTAGGAGGCCCAGCCTTGCTCCTGGAGAGATGCTGCTGGATTTGAACTACCAACCCTGTGGGCTCCCACAAATGTTTTATTTCAATATTTTTTTGGGGGGGGGCATCACTGCCTCTGGTGGTCATGGGTGCTACCCAGTGCTGCTCCTGAGAGCCGCCGCTGGATTTGAACCGCTAAGCCCGCCAGCTGCAGTCCTGCACTCAACCACTTATGCTACTGGGGCTCAGCCCCCACAAATGTTTTAATAGAGAGAAGGATAAGATAACTACAGAGACTTGGTCATTTTTAGCATGCAGTCTGAATAGTGTCCCAGGGTTTCCTGGGATTCATAGCTTTAAAAAGAGGACACAGGGGACTACAGCAGACTGTCACATAAACATGGTGGGTAGCAGATCAATATAACATGGTTACTGTGGTTGTCCCAGAGTGGATCAGGGCCACGACAGAGACATATGCATTATGTAAGACAGCAGTGCCTACAATATCAGCCAAGGGGCTTCCCCAAGGCAGTCAGGGCATGGTTCATGACCATGCAACTTCCAGTATGGTGATGTACACCAAGTCAAGGCGCTGAAGGCGTTTTCACCTCCTTGTGCTGGTCAGAGGGGTAGAAGTCATTCACTTTCCAGTGCACTCTAAAGGCAAGATCATTCGCATCCCTGGTCAGAGGGAATTCAACAGAGACTTAATTCATGGCCCAGCACATTTTCAATCGATTACCTATAAGTTTGGTAAAGGAGCCTTGATGAGGCAGTGGTTACGAGTTGGGTGGCTAACTAGAAGGCCAGTAGTTTGAAACCACCTGCTGCTCTGTGGGTGAAAGATGAGTTACAGCCTTGGAAACTCACAGGGGCTATGGGGTCCTAGAGGGTCAATATGAGTCAGAATGGATCCAATGGCGGTGAGTTTGGTTTCATGAGGTTGGTATTATTTCACAAGCCCTTCAAATGTATCATGAAGGTGGTTCAGAAGTGGACATAATTTGCTCATTATACATAGCAGCAAGAACTGACTGCACCCATTCAAACGAAGGTGCACACGACTGCTGTTCACAGTTGTCTGCGTTTGCAGGGGGACTTAATGCCCTAGGGAAAGGTCTCCACGCCCAAACCTTTCCTATTGGTATGGAGTTGATTCAGATTCCCTACGACCCTCTAGAACAGAATCTAACTACCCCACGTGGTTGCTTAGACTGTACATCTTTATTGAAGCAGACGGCCACATCTGTCTTCCATGGGTTGAGTGGTTAAGGTTGAACCGTTGACCTCGTGATTGACAACTGTGTACCTAACGAGTGCCCCTCAGGGCTCCTCTAGTTAAAGGCACAAGGTTTTAATTGTGGAGCTTGGGTATCAACAGCAGGTGATTGTTTCACTCAAGCATGTCTTCGGCCTCGTTGAGCCCTAGTCTGGCCCCCTGGAAATATAATGTTGTTCCTGCTATGTACTGTGTCTGCACACACCTACTCTTGCCTCATTACTAGAGTCAATGTCAGCCACTTGTCCAATTGGCATTTATCTTATTTTACTTAGCGAGATACACTGTGCGTTATGGTTACATTTGGAAACAGAACCCAGGATACTGATTTTTTTCCAGTTCAACTTTCATTGCATTGTGACCCTCTCTAGGAGCAGACCTGTCCACACTTACCCTGTTACGATACTGTGACTTCCCTTGAGGCCAGAAATCAAAACGAAACTCAAACTCCAGACTCATAGCAACCTGAAGGACTGGGCAGCACTCGCTATGGGCTTCTGAGGTGGTGACTCTTCTTGGGAGTAGAAAGCCCTGTGACTTCCATTGCTGGCCTTGTGGTTAGCAGCCCGACTTTTCATCCACGAGGCCGCCAGAGCTCCTCTTCTTCAGGGTGAGGACACATTAAAAATATCTTCCCACTGGACTTTGGTAAATGTTTGTGGGAAAAAATGCTCGAATTCCACTCTATTGATGTCCATTTTCACTTCCCTGTATGCGTAAGTAAAAACATATAAAGTCAGACGGGACTCAGAGGACACAGCCCACCATGTCAATCTGCACTGGAGGAGAGTAAGCCAGGTAGACGCGAAGTGACTTGCTTGAGGCGCCCCGCGACTCCATGTCGGAGCTGCAGTGAGAACACAGGCCATTCTTGTGGGCCCAGATGCTAAATGCATTTGGCTCCTGAGCAAAAGATCGGCAGTAGAGGCCACTCAGAGGTAACCTGGAAGAGAGGTCCGGCGATCGGCTTCAGAAGACTCTGTGGAGCACAATTCCGTCCTGACACACATGGGGTTGCCATGAACAGGAACTGACCCAATAGCAACTTAAAAAACAAAAACAAACAAAACCATATTCTAGATGCTATTTAATAAAAGCCCCCTGCTGTGGAGTTCAACCTTTTGTCACCCTGTGGGACATTGTGGTACTTCCCCATATGGTTTGATCACTGCAGACCGCCTCATCTTCTCCAGTGAGTGGTTGGTGAGTTGGAACAGCTGACCTTCCCATTAGCAGCCCAACACTCAACCTACTGTAACATCAAAGTCCTTTTCCCATGCTATGAATAGCACTTCTCTTAAAAAATCATTTTATTGGAGGCATGTACAACTCATCACAATCCATCTATCCATCCATTGTGTCAACCACATTTGTACATTTGCTGCCATTATCATTCTCAAAACATTTACTTTCAACTTAAGTCCCTGGTATGAGCTCCTCATTTTTTCCCCATCCTCTCTCCCTTCCCCCTTGATAATTTATAAGTCATCATTTTCCCATGTCTCACACTGACAGATGTCTCCCCTCATCCACTTTTTTTGGTTGTCCATACCCCCAGGGAGGGGCTTATATGTATATCTTTGTAATTGGTTCTCCCTTCGTACCCAACATCCCCTCCACCCTCCCAATATCACCACTCTTACCATTAATCCTGAGGGGTTCATCTGTCCTGGATTCCCTGGGTTTGCAGTTCCTATCTGTACTAGTGTACATCCTCTGTCTAGCAGGAATTGTAAGGTAGAATTGGGATCATGGTAGTGGGGATAAGGAAGCATTTTTTTTGTTTTTTTTGGGCATCACTGCCCTCAGGTGGTGGGAGTAGGAGGCCCAGCCTTTGTTCTGTGGAGCTGGAATCGAACCTCCATTCCAGTGGGCCACAGTCCCGCGCACAACCACTATGCCATCAGGGCTCAGCCAAGGAAGTATTTAAGAACTAGAAGAATGTTGTATGTTTCCTCGTTGCTATGCTGCACCCTGACTGGCTCATCTCCTCCCTGAGACCCTTCTATAAGCGGATGTCCAGTTGCCCGCAGATGGGCTTTGGCTCCCCACTCTGCACTCCCCCTCACTCACAATCCTTTGATTAGTTTGTTCTTTCATGCCTGATACCTGATGTGCTTCTTCCATTTGGGATTTGTTGCTTCCCAGCTTGATGGCCATTTGCTTACCTTCAAGCCTTTAAGATTGAAGACACAACCTGGGCACCATCAGCCTTCTTCACCACACTCGCTTAGGCACCAGTTTGTTTTCAGCCATCTTGTCAATAAGGTGAGCATCATGGGATGCACGTTTAATAGAACAAAGTGTTCTTGCTTTGAGGGAATACTTGAGGAGAGGTCCAATGTTCATCTGCTACCTTAATACAAAATCTATATAAATATATGCACATAGATCTCTTTCCCAGTCATCAGATACAAATATATTTATATATGCACATGCCTGTATTTCGACCTCTATAGATGTCCTTTGCCTCCAAGTTCTTTCCTCTATTTTCTTTTACTTTCCTTTCGTCTCACTCATGCTCAGCCTTCATTTGGGTTTCAGTAATTCTTCTTACCCTTGATAATAGCAGTTGACATTTAATTCATTTCACAGCAACCTGAAGTGGGTACTTTTTAAAGAAGCCCGGGTATAGAGAAGTTACATACCTTGTGCAAACTCAAATTACAGACTTAGGACTTGAAACAAAGACATTTTGGCAGAAGTCGAATAGATAGATTGAGAATTTTTTGAATCGTCTTAATTTTTCCAGCTTACATTGTTTGGATATTTCCCCAGCCTGCCATAGTTTCCTTAAGCATCTGAGAATGATAGTCTTAGTCACTGCATCTTAGGTACATTTCTCAGACTGAAAGTGATGTTGGGTGCTGTTTAGCTACATTCTACACTGCAGGGATGCATGTCACACAAATTATCCATGCAAGCTTTGTTTTTCTGTAGATGTCCTCAATTCCACCACCCACCCTGAGATAACTATATTATATAATTGAGACTACCTAATGGTGAGTGAGTAACATGAACTCTGTTTCTCTCTTCTGACCTCAGCACTGAAGACGGGGCAGACACCTGAATATGATTATTGTAGCTGAGAGAAGAACAGAAAATTAGGACAAATCCCTGAGGAAGAAGTGATTGGGTCCCTCAGTGGGGACACAACAGTGGCCCAGAGCAAATGAGGGCTTTGTGCCAAAGACGGAGAACAGGGCGAGGAGATTTTCCAGCCATGCTGTTGTTTACTCTTCTCACTGCCTTGAGTGAGTCATGACCTGCGCCATCATCACAGTGAGTCAGAAAATTTGAAATAGCATCCTAGCCTGGCCAGATTAGAGCAGTAATATCAGGATTGTTCTTCAGCCAGGCTTGGGATGGGAACAGGTAATAAACACCAGAAGTTTTCATAGTCCGCATAGTCAGGTGTACCACATGGAACAGGTAACAGGAAAGACCAGGATAGGGGTCTACTGATGGGCATCTACTGCACAAAGCACCAGTGGAAAATCGGCAAACCTAGATTGTCATCTTGGTCATTCTCCCCTGATCCTCCTTGTGTTGGGAAGGGTCTTCTAGAGAAGCAAACCAGTGGAGCTTATATATGTATGCATATAGGAAGAGATTTAAATCAAGAAATGGAAGTGGATCAGTCCATTCTGATTCAAATGCATGGAACAGGTGTCAGCTGGAGGCTTCTCTTGACTCCTGTAGCCACAGAGGCTGATGATAGGAAGCAGGAAGATAAAGCCTAAAGACCCCAGACTGGTGGATGCAGAGCTGAATGAGTCTGAGATAGTCTGACTGAATGTCAGGTTAGCAGTCCTCTCATGGCTTCTTGGATTGACAGGTGATATAACAGGAGATCAATGAATGAAGTACAGGATCCAACTTCAGCAACAGAAATGAACTAGCTTCATACATTGTCAATTTATAGTGAAAATAGGCCAGACCCCAAAAGAAACCTCCCTCAATCATATCAAGACTGTGTCTAGGTTAAGGAGGTCAATTCTCCTCACAACTCTTTGGCTGCTTCACAAATGATCCAATCATGGAGCCGACCACATTATATCATGGGAGATCATATCACAGGAGAATCTTGGCCCAGCCAAGTTGACATAAAACCTACCACCCTCGCACCACTTGTCTATCAGTTTGTTTTACTGTGGTGACTTGTGTGTTGCTGTGTTTCTGGAATTCATGTCACTGGTATTTCAAATATAAGTAGGATCACCCAAAGATTTCAGTAGGGCTTCCAGCCTAAGAATAAACTACAAAGAAGGACTCAGCACTCCACTTTGTAGGACGGAGCTGCTGGTAACCTTATGCAGAGCTTTGAAACATTGTCAGATAATGAAAGTCTAATGAATGAAAGCAGAATATTGCCAGAAGCAGTGCCAGATGATGGGTTCCTTCGGTAGGAGACACTCCAAATGTGACTTAGGAGAAGCTGCGTTCTCAGAGTGGAATTGATCAGTGTTGACGGGAGTTGGGTGAAGCCTGTGGGAGGGGAGCTTTTGCGATCTTCATTTGCTAATGGAACACTACTCAAGGTAAGGAGAAACAGCTTTAAAATCTGCTAATGATTGGAACTTTGAATGGGCAAAGTATGAATCTAGGGAAATTGATAAAAAATGAAATGGAACACATAGTGATCAATATCCAATGCAGCAGCAAGTTGAAATGGACTAATATTGGCCATCTTGAATTAGAAAAATCATGTGATTTACTATTCCAGAAATATTAAAATCAAGAGAATGGCAAGGCATTCTCAAAAAGGATATTGCTAAATCAATCATGAAGTTCAATGCTATCTGTGATAGAATTATATCCATCCACCTTCAAGAAAAACCAATTAATACAGCTGTTATTCAAATTTATACACCAACCACAAAAGCTAGTGATGAAGCAACTGAAAAATTCTACCAATGATTTGAGTTGGAAATTGATCAAATATGCAATCCAAATACATTGATAATTATTGGCAATGGAATGCAAAAGTTGGAAACAAAGAGGAAGAAACAACAGTTAGAAAATATGGACTTAGTGATAGAAGCAAAACTGGAAAACGTATTATAGAATTTTATGAAATCAACCTTTTGTTCATAGTATGTACCTTTTTCAACAATACAAGATTAATACACATGACTTCTCCATATGGAATACACAGAATTCAACCTGATTACAAATTGACTACATCTGTGGAAGAGATGATGGAGAAGTTCAAAATTAGCAGCTGAAACTAGACCAGGGGAGGACTGTGGAACAGACCACCAATTGCTCATATGTAAGTCCAGGATAAAGCTGAAGAAAATTAAAACAAATCCACAAGAACCAAATAAAATTTTAAGTCTATCCTGCCTGATCTTCAAGAATACGTCATGAACAGATTTGATGTATTGACCACTAGTGACAGAAGACTTGATGAGCTTTGGGAATACATAAGGATTATCATCCACAAAGAAAGCAAAAGGTCATTAAAAAGACAGGGAAGGAAGAAAAGATTAAAGTATATGTCAGAAGATACTCTGAAACTTGCTCTCAAACATAAAACAGCTTAAGCAAGTGAAGGAAAGGTTGAAGTCAAAGAGCTGAATAGAACACTTCAAAGGATAGTTCAAGAAGATAAAGCCAAATATTATAATGAAATGTGAAAGTACCTAGAATTAGAAAATCAAAAGGGAAGAACATGTCCAGCATGTCTGAAGCTGAAAGAACTCAAGAAAAAAAAAACAATTCAAGCCTCAAGTTGCAATCTTGGATAATACTATGGGCAAAATATTGAATGATGTAGAAAGCAACAAAAAAAGATGAAAATAATGCACAGAGTCACTGTACCAAAGAAAATCTAGTTGACATCCCACCAATTCAAGAGGTAGCATATCAGTGAGAACAAATGGTACTGATGGAAGAAAGAGAATCTGCACTGAAGACATTGACCCAAAACAAGGCTCCAGGGAATGCTAGAGTACTAATTGAAATGTTTCAACAAGCGGACAAAGCACCGGAAGCACTCCTTTGCTTATGCCTGGAAATTTGGGAGACAGCTATTTGGCCAACTGACTGGACAAGGTCCATTTTGAGACCTTTCCAAAGAAAGGTGACGCAATAGAAGGCTCAAACTATAGCAATACTATTAATATTTCATATAAATAAAATTTTGCTGATAATTATCCAATGAGTTGTAGTAGCACAATAATAGGGAGTTACCAGATATTCAAGCTTGATTCAGAAGTGGTGTGGACCAAGGGATATCATTACTGATGTCAGATGGATCTTGGCTGAGAGCAGAGAATACCAGAAAGAAGTTTACTTGTGTTTTATTGACTATGCCAAGACATTTGCCTGTGTGGATCATAACAAATTATGGATAATCTTGAGGAGAATGGGAATTTCGGAGCACTATATTGTGCTCATGAAGAACTGGTTTGAACTTATACATGAATCAAGAGGCAGTTGTGCAAATGAAACAAAGAAATACTGCAGGACTTAAAATCAGGAATGGTGGGTGACAGGGTTGTATCCTCTCACCATACTTATTCATTCGGCATGCTCAGTAAATCATCAGAGAAACCGATTATTTGAAGAAGAATGTGGTATCAGGATTGGTGGAAGGCTTATTAACAATCTTTGATCATAGAGAGACATAGTTTTGCTTATGGAAAGAGAGGAGGACAAGAAGCACTTGTTAATGGAGATCAAGGATTGCAGCCTTCAAAGTTGATTACAAGTCAGTGTAAAGAAGACTAAAAGTTTTCACATCTGGACCAAGAGGTGACGAAGTTTTCAAGGATTTTTTTTCTTGCTTGGATCCACAATCAATGCTCATGGAAGCAGTAGTCCAGAGATGAAAAAATGAGTTGCACTGGATAAATCTACTACACAAGACCTCTCTAGAGTGTTGAAGATCAAGGCTGTTAGTTTGAGGACTAAGGTGTGCGTGACACAAGCCATAGTATTATCAGTTTGTCTCATACACATGTGAAAGTTGGACATTGAATAAGAAGACTAAAGAATAATGGATACATTTGAATTGTGGTGATGGAGAAGAATATTGAAAGTGCCATGGACTAAAAGAACAAGTCTGTCTTGGAAGAAGTCTGGCCAGAGTGCTCTTTGGAGACAAGAGTGACAGAATTTCATCTTACATTCGTTAGACATGTTGGCCGGAGAAATCAATCCCTGGTGAAGGACATCAAGCATAGCAAAGTAGAGGTGCAGTGAAAAAGAGGCTAGCCCTCAATGAGATGGATTGACCCAGCGGCTGCAACAAGGGGCTCAATCATGAGAACAGTGATAAGCATGCGGCAGACCAGGCAGTGTGTCATTCTGTAGAGGATAATTTAGCCCTGGCACCCAACAACATCATACTCTCTAAATTCACAGGAAGGGAATAAGACCTTATTCCTGGATGACAGAAATAGAGGACTGGTAGTTTGCCACTGAGAAAAGGCCTGGTGATCTATTTCTGAGACGTCTACAATAATTATTAAGATAATGGAGCACCCTAGAAGTATGTCACCAGAATTTGGGCAGGAAATAAGACACACTAAGAAAGACTTTTTATAGGGATTTGTGTGAAAACATTATTTGAAGAATAGAATTTAAGGTAACAATCTCATAGCTGAAGAAGTGGCAGGGTAGGGGCAATTGTGCGATAATATATAAAGACTATTATCAGAAGTGGCCAGCTTCTGATACATATTCACAGGTTCAATAGGCAGTTGTACAGCAATAATTATTGTTTATTATAATAAGGATATAGAGGGCATGAGTGAGAGAAACAATGACATATTATTACAGACATATTATCACATTATGGTAGCATGCTTACCTCTGCTCCACTTGGTGGTCCATGTGGAGAGAGAAAGTGGGGGAAGGGATTACATGATGAGGGAGAGGGACCCGAGAGCATCCAGCACTCAGGGGCAGGAGAGTGAAGAGAGAGAGCCTCTATCCTATGTTCCATCCTTATATACCCTCTGGAGCCAAGCCAGGCCCCCCAATACAGGCAAGCACATACATCACAAAAAGGGATTGTGCCACTTTATCAGGTCCCATGTGACCCCAGACTCCTGAATGTGGCTAAACAGGTTATACTAGAGATAATTAGCTGCAGTATGTAAATCACAACCTTCAAAGGAAGGGAACCATCACCTTAACAGCAGGCAAGTCGGCTCTATTGTGAGACACACAAAGGTCTCAGATAACTGGGAGTTTTAGGGGGAATAGCTAACTTAACTTCCACACCAAAGTCTGGTGTATATAATTGTGGAAAAGTCTTGTCTTCATCCGACAATTATAGTAAAGTCATAGAGAAAAATAGAGACAGGAGAGAGTAAAATAAAAGAGTCAGACACATTTCATGGTAGCATGCTCATCTCAGTCCCACTTGGTAGTTTACATGAGGAGGGAGAGGGAGGGGGAGGGGGAGGGGAAGGGGAAGGGGGAGGGGGAGAGGGAAGAGTCCCTGAGCTTACAGGTGAGGAAATGAGGAAACGTAATACCTGCACTGGAGGAAGGCAGGAGGTGGTGTGGGTGCCTCAGCTGGAGGAGTTTATCAGGGAATTTCTCCTTCTACATGGAGACAGAATCAACCATGTGCTCACTTTAAGGTAGCCAAGGTTTTTGGGGAGAGGCTGCTGGAATAGCATTTGTTAGTTTCCCACAAAGAAGGACATGGAACACTAATAACAGGAATAACCAATTAAGAAGATGTAATGCTGGAAAGCCACCGTTGAAAAAATTATGAATATATCTATATATTTATAGGTTAAATATTATGGTAGGGTAGCAGATGGCCTCTACGCAAGTAATTCCTCAACACAAGAACATTTTGTTCTAATAACGTGCTATTATGTGATACCTTTCCAACATGATTGCTGAAGACAAAATGGGAGCATAAAAGCAAACGTGGTGAAAAAAATTGGTGGTGCCTGGCTATTACAAGATATAGCATCTGGGGATCTTAAAGGCTTGAAGTTAAATAAGTAGCCATCTAGCAGGGAAGCAACAAAGCCCACATAAAAGAAGCACACCAGCCCATGTGACAACAATGTGTCAGGTATCAGAAGACCCAAAACAAACAACCATTTCAATGTGATCAAGAGGGGTCAGAATGGAGACACAAAACCCATCAGTAGACAACAGGACATCCCTTTACAGAAGGATCACAAGGAAGTGAGGAACAAGCCAGGGTGCAGTACAGCACCAATGAAATATACAACATCCCTCTAGTTCTTTAATGCATTCCCAGCCCTGCCTTCCCCATGCTATCATGACCCCAGGTTTTTCTTACCAATCTGGTTAGACCAGAGCCAAGCAGTGTTTCACGGTAGCATGCTCACCTCAGTCCCACTTGGTGGCTCACATAGGGGTCTCATGGGGTTGGAGACCTGAATTAGAGAGTGAGGGAGAGGGAGAGGGAGCTAGGAAGGAGGAAGAGGGAAGGAGGGGAGCCCCAGGAGAGGGGACCAGAGAAGAGAGCGCCTTGATTGTTTTGGAGCTTTTATTGGTAGTCATTAATCATGCATATTCAGGAGTTACATCACAAGGTGGGTGGTAATCACAATAAAGCATATACCCTGGTACAGAGAAGAGTGCTCAATGCACAGAGTCTAGGAATGATAAACTCCTCAGGACCAATAATGAGATTAGAGATACCATGAGGGTAGGGGGAAGGTGGAGGAGAAAGGGGGAAGAGATTACAGTGATTGATGTACTATCGTGCTTCCCCTCCCTTGGGGAATGAGCAACAGAAATGTGGGTGATAGGAGACAGCAGATGGAGTAAAATATGAAAATAAAAGTATTTTATAAATTATCAAAGGTTCTTGAGAGTGGGAGTGTTGGGGAGGGAGGGGGGAAAAGAGGAGCCTGATACTAAGGGTTCAAGTAGAAAGAAATGTTTTGAAAATGATGATGGCAATATATGTGTAAATGTGCTTGACACAATTGATGTATGATCATTATAAGAGCTGTAAGAATCCCCAATATAATGATTTACTAAAATTTAAAAAAGAAAGATTATGAAGAATTGGAGACATTTATATATTCCTTTCAAGATCAGATCAATTAAGCAGAAGAAAATAAATATCTGCTATAAAATATGATTAAGCATAGGCTAGGACCAATGTGTGTGTACTTGCATAGACATTTACACCTAAGAGTGAGTATAAATTATTTTCTAGCAAGTTGGAAAAATTTTCCTCTATACCAAATCACAAATTTTAATAAAGTTCAAACAGTCAACAACATTCAGATCATAGTTTCTGACCATAGGACAATAAAATAAATAATTTTTAAAATAAAAGGATCCAATCAAGATAATTGCCATCATTTTGTCACCACTCCAATAAAGTACTTAGTATCACACACACACAAAAAGATAATTGCCATCAAATAGATTCCAACCCACAGTGATCCTATATGGAATTGCTGAGGCTTGGTGACTCTCTATGGGAGCAGACAGCCTCATCTCTCTCCTGAGGAGTGACTAGTGGTTGTTGAATATCTGATCTTGAGACTAGTAGTCAAACACTAATAAGAGGTTCCTAAATAAAGGGAGAGCTCGGTGGTGGTGTGGGGTATGGAAGACAGCAGATAAAGAAGTAATCATGCGGGAAATTAAGAAATACAGGTACATACACATGCACACACAGGGGTAATTAAAAAGGTTTTTAAAGATACCCTTATAAGACTAGACAAGTGCATTACCGTGAGAACTTGTCTACAGCCATCCATTGATCAAAGACATGTTCAATGGTTTTGTTTGGTATAAACCTTTGTATGTATGAACTAGAAACCTACTCTTGCACATAGAAATGAAAGATAGTATGAAACCTTCTTATTATAGTTTAATGAACACAGTCAATATAGTCCGTAGGGAAAAATGTGAGAGTTTTAATAGAATGTAGGGAGAATAAAATCAAGTAAACTTATATAAGACCTCAGGAAATTAGAAAAATATAAATAGAACACATTTTGAAAAGACACCTGAAATGAAGGAAATAAAAGGGGAACATTAATCAGGAAACTTGTAACCTCTCCAAAGGAGGGGTTAGGAAAATGCAAAAGCTTACTTTCTAAAAGTATGACTTAGGACAGCAATAGCAGCTCACACTAGGTAGTGCTTACTATGTGGCAAGCGTTGTTCTACCTGCTTTATGCCTATGAATAAGTACATTCTATCCTCACCATAATCGTGTGAGGGAGTGTGGAGTGTTGCTCTCACTGCTTCGTGGAGGAGGAAACTAAAGAGGAGGGCTGATTACATATCGCAGGACACCGTGTAAAAGAGGAAACAACTGCAGAAGGAATAAGTGTTACACAACTCCTAAAGAATCGTATGAAAATTCAACAACATGGTGAAAGCCACAAAAAGGTTAATACATTTCTGAAATAATCTAAAATGCCAAATTTGCTTCAAGAAGAAATAGAAAATTGGAATAAGCCTAAGACTAACAAAGACTCTGAAATGTTAATCAAACAGATGTCTCCTAGGAACAAGCCCCAGGCACAGCGGCTTCCCAGGTGACTTTTGTGTTTTTCAAGGGAGAGGAAAATCCTGTACAAGTTGTTCAGGAAAATAGAAAATGAAGGACAACTTCCTAATTCATTTTTTGGTTGGGGGGAAAATTCAGTATAATAAAACTATCTTGAAGTGTTCTATTCTTTTTACCCTTTGCTGAAGATCATATAATACCCATTACAGCAGTACATTGACGGGTGTGAGGTAAAATGAACCTTGTTCTGAAAATTGGAGAATATTGGAAAAGGAGATGATAGGTCCACTTTGCTCTCTGGGGTTCACTCAGATTTTGCATTTCTTCTGGAAACAAGTTTGACATTTCATATTATCCCCAGTAGGCATTGCAAAGGAGTCTGCCTTTGCAGCAATTCTAGAAACAAAGTGGAGAACTGCCATTGGTGAGCTGATGTGGACGATGTTAGAGTTGAGCTGCTCTCTGTAGTGTTGACTTGGCATTTGAGAAGTAGACTGCATTGGCTTTCTTTCAAGGTCCCTCTGGGGTGGGGGGGGGCAGGGAGGGGTGTTAAACCACTTGTATTCCATGTAGCAGTCAACCCCGTGGACTGCTTGCACCACCCAAGCCTCCTTCAGTGATCCCAGAGAGTCCCTGCTTTAGGGGTGAAGCTGGAAGCTGATGCTGGATTGTAGTGAACTGATGCCCCTTTCCATGCACTCCCATGAGAACATGCAGCAGGATGGAGTAGATGGCAGTGTGGTAGTTATATAATTGGTTGTCAATTTGAGACGTAAGAGGGAAGGGGTGGAGTTTAACTTGTCAATCAGATCTCAGCCTGATGACCTCATTTGGAGGGGCTACTCCCTGAGAGACATTACTGACAGGAACCTGATGGAACTACACTGATGCAGTGAGAACCTTGGAGCTGAAGGAACCATGTGGAGATCCCTGCCAGCACTGAGATTCCTCTACTGCCACTGGGTCCACAAGACTTTCTACCCACTAGCCTGTGATCATCCTGCAGTCAACATCATTGCATGTGTGAGTCTGAAGAGGAATTGACAGATTGGTATCAGACATAGGACTTGATCTGGATTGGACTGAGGTATTTTCTCAATATTCAATTGCTCTTGTATATAGAACTCTTTCCTATACAGATATGAGTGCCTGAATTTTTTTCCTCTCTTCAACCAAGACTAGCACACACACACACACACACACACACACACACACACACACACACAAAACAGGTCTAGGCCAAGGGAGTAATAATGTCAACAAACATAAGTCTATAGAGAGCCTGAAGTGAAGGTTGAAAGAAAAAGTCCTAGAAAAGAGAAGAAAGTGGAGTTTAAGAGGTCCCAGATAATGTCGGGAGGATTGAAATAGAAAATGGAGGCTCAACTTCAGACACAGGTAGACGGGGTAAGGTAGGCTTCAATGTAGATCCGTTGAAGGACAGACGAAGGAAAAGCACATCAAGGTTTTTAATACATCATGAGCTTTTCTCCCTACCTTGCAGGGTCTGTAGGGACCCTACCTCGTAGGGTCTGTGTAGTTATGGGGTGTTGTGGGGTCAGTTTGGATTCAGAGTTTTCTTGGCCACCCTCGCGAGAGGAGCAGTTTGCCAAGATTTCTCAGAACAGCTGAAGGGTGGGTGGAGGCCAACAACTTCTAGGTTAGTGGCAGAGTGCTAAACCTTTGTGCCACCAGGTCTCGTTGTGTAAGAGTATAAAGGTATGGAAAGGCTGGTGTAGAGAGTCGGCAGGAAAAGACATAGCAGGTGCAGGGGCCAGCAGTCAGAAACAGTGCGGTTGTAAGGGAGCCGGCACACCCAGGTGGAGAAGGGACTAGCAGTTCTGTGCAACTGCTGACTGAACTCAGGAGAATGTTAAAAATAAACTGATGGGGAATTTTTTTAAAGCTGAGCACTTAATTTTCTATGGCGATGAAAGTAATTTGCCTTATTCAGTGACAACATTCTTTTTCTACTTCCATGGTTAAAAGCCCTGATGCTTAAACAGCTTCAGAAAGTTTTTGTCTGATATCCTTCTTATTCCGGTTCCATGTCTGCTCCTTTCTCAGCTGTGTAGGATGCTCAGGAGAGCCATAGGAAATGGCATCGAAGGCTTATGTGAATGATGATTCTCTAGAGGGCAATAGCGTTGTTGTGAGCATATAACAAAAATATCTTCTACCTTTTAGCGACTAGCATAGTTTTTGTTCTCGATTTTGAAATGCTCTTATTTGTCTATGAATGAAATGGAATGCAGTGTAAAATGTAGGAATGCTTAGCTAGTTCAGAGTTGTTGATTTGGGGTCAATAAGCTCGAGCATGTCAACCCAGAATCAAGCGAGTTACTGTGACTAACTGATCACAAAATAATCAAATCAGAAGCCTCATAAGATGTGCATTTCACTCTAATTTATTTGACTATGTTATTGAACAAATAATGGACACATGGAAATATTCTGCTAGTATATTGCTTTTGCTATCTGTTATTTGAAATCAACTTAAAAAATAAAAAAAAAATTTGTCCTAATGGAACAAAGAAGACTGTTTCAGACATAAAATCTATTTTGGCATAAGATTCTATCACCAGGACAATGAGGACCATAAAAACCCAATTGGAGACACTAAAGAAATTAAAACAATATTTTAGCAACCACAGGAGACAGTCACTCTCTTTTCTTTCTTTTTTTTAACCGTTTGTTTTGCTGAGTAATCTTTTATCCAGAGGTTATGCCAGTTTATCTATTCACCCTTTTTATGAGAACATTTATTAAAGCCTTAAATGGGACAAGGGCAAGACAAAGACTTATTATTCGATGGTGGAGATCATTAGCACAAGTCTCCAACAGTCGTGTTTGCTGGTATACAGAACTTTAAAAGGACATGAGCGGTCAAGGAAGACTGTCACAAAGGCATACTTAGTGGCAGATCAATGCATCATGGTTGCAGGTGAGCTTAGCGGAGTGGGATGAGGTCATGATTTGGATACATACACTGTGGTAGACAGAGAACTTGCAAGATGGGTCCTAGAGCCTCCGAAAGGCAGTCAGAGCATGGCTCATGGCTATGCCACCCTCCTTAGAGTGAGCTCCATCAAGGACACACACAGGAAAGCCCACGAGGGAGACTGTCCCTTCCTGCCCGTTCTCATGGACTCTGGGAGTAAGACTCTTCATATCCTTGGTTTATGTTCAGGGGGCCATGGTAGCATAGTGGTTATGCATTGGGCTGCTAAGTGCAAGATCAGTGATTTGAAACCACCAGCTGCTTCGAGGGAGAAAGTGAAGAATTCTCCCCCCTGTAAGCAGTCTGGGAAATTCACAGGGGCAAGTCTATGCTGCCTCATAGACTCGATGGCAGTGAGTTTGGTTGATGTTGAGAGACGTCAATGGTGGCTTAATCCACAGGGAGACTTTGCAAATGGACTCTGGGGTCTCACTGTTTTCGATAGGTTTCTGCAGTCTAAGTGTTCAGTTATCATTGCCTTTTCTTACCATGGGCTTTATTATTTACAAGTGCTCGATCCCATAGGCTACAACGTTCAATTTCATACATGTGTGGGTCTTTTAAAAATGATCAGCATTCTTGGAAAAGTAAATAGTTATTCTGATAATGTCATCTGTATTCATATCATCTACAAGATATCTCTATTTTTATAGCCTATTACGGGTTTTGCTACTCTTTGTTTTCAACGATGGAAAAACCTTTCTCTTTGGAGGAGTGGGAATATGCTTGACTTTTTGAGAAACAGTAAACTTTATTCAGAAATAGACCTGATGAAAAACAACCAAGCCATTGTTGGTCAAAGATAAAGAAGTATAACCACATGGGAAGAGACTAATTTTCTCATGTGGGGGTGGAGAGAATCAAACAAACCAAAACTGGTTCTTGGAGTGAAATTAGTTATGTATATGTGAATTAGAAAGCTAGGTCAGATCCAAATTCTGAAATTCATCCCCTTGCTTCCTCCTGCTGATACTGTAGAACAGCAGTTCTCAGTCTGTGGGTCATGACCTCTTTGGGGGTCAAACGACCCTTTCACATGGGTCGCCTAATTCATAACAGTAGCAAAATGACTTAGCAACAAAAATAATTTTATGGTTGGTGGGGGGTGGTGGTCACCACAGCATGAGGAACTGTATTACAGGGTCCCGGCATTAGGAAGGTTGAGCACCGCTGCTCTAGAAGCTGCAACCAACAACATGGATTTAAATGGTGAGGTAAGACGAATAAAACCTGTAGACATCTGTACACACACACACACTTACACACAAACGCATATGAAAGATATGTGTCACATGGGCTTTGGGCCTAGTGCTTGCCCCTAACGTCACTCAGAGACTGAGAACATCCCAAAGTGCTGAGACACTCCAATTTCAGGGGCAAGTTCCTTAACAACTGGTTTTAATCTAAAGAAGTAGCAAGGCGATTACTGTTTTAAAACCACGTGCCCCAAATGATTTCTCCTTGGCCCCTTCACTCCCAGAGCAGCCTTTCTGTGGCGCTCTGAGCAGATGCTGGCTCGGAGCAGAGACTGTGGCTCTTGGCATCCGTGCTTGCCTATTGTAAAACCTCAGACAAGTCAGTGAGAACTTTGAGGCCCACAGTGAATCGGGCACAGTTCTGAAATGATGTAATTTCCCACCGCTTCATTTAGGAAGAAAGGAACCCTGGTGGCTCATTTTCTGCCCACTCACCTGCTCCTGCACAGGAGGAAGCAGCCAGCAGCCATCAGGACTTGCCACCATGGACACTTATGGGGCATTTCACCTCCATCCTGACTCAACAGCAAGGGGCTGGATTGCTTGTTTTTGTTTGTCCTTCAGGAAGAACGATCATCCTTCTTTTACATGCTTGAAACTGAATAATGTAAGATCCCTAAGGATAAATAACTGGCAATGGTGGAAGCAGGCTCATCTTACCTTAAACCTGCTTAATTTGTGTTAATCTAATTACTACCAACAGAGGTGGTGATACCGCATTTGATTGACATTTTCTTCATAGAAAATGCATATAAAGTAAGTCCTCCGCACAAATCAATCATAAGGCCTCATCAACACCTGTCTGTTCGTGGTGGCCTCCAGACAGACGTCAAACAGCCCCGCTAACGTGCTCTAGCTTAATTTCAGCGTCCCCTTCGTTCTTCATACTTTGTGACCCCCTCCAAGTTCTTCTAGTGAGATAGAAGCAGCTCAGCTCTCCCTATCACATATCTCTCACTCCTCCTGAACACACTTGTTAGTGCAGATTAGGACTTGTTAAAGATTAATTCCTAACGCATCCGCTTTCCCAACAAAGGCAACATCAATTATAGGCTCACACATAAACTTTGCCCCTTTCTTGAATACTTGCTGCCCTTTATAAATCTTAGATTTCTTCCCCTTGAGTATTTGTTCAAAGGAGAGATTTTACTGCCTCCAGGGGTTGTTAAACTGATTGCAATACAGCCTATGTAGAGCAGTTCAGTGGGAATTCAGCTGGTTCAATGCTGTCAGCCCTAGAATATAGCTGTCAAATAGCATTACAAGTAAAACAGTCTTGATGAGAAATAATGACCCAATGTCAATCTGTTTTTCACTACCCGTGCTACAGACTTCTCCTGCCACACAAAAAAACAATGCTTTACACATTACACTACTAGCGCATTTCTGATATCCCAGTTAAAATTCTTATTAAAAATAGTTCTACATACATATGATGGAAGCTTTAAGGGAAAACAGATGTATCTTTCAATTTATTCACAAACAGGCAAACTTTGTTAACATAAGTAGGGTTGTCTCGCATCCAGTTGGATGTTTTATTGCACATTAGTATATAAGCATGTGCTTTCTTGTATCATTTTAGAAAGTCTGAGCTCAGTTCTGGGGTCAACTGAGAGCAGATGGAGTTTACGGAGAATAGAATTGGGTCTTTGAAAAGACTAATTTGGCTTCTGTGCTGTTCTGATTTCTGCCATGCCATCATCCTCTCTCATTGTTCTCAGCTTCTTTTTTTTCTTTTACAGCAACAATTACTGTTCATCTGGGTTCAGACTCATTTTACTACAAAATTATAAATTCCATGAAGACAGGCCTCATATCCACTCTACATAATATTATGGACCTAACATTCAATACAATACCTGGTATAGAAATATTACTGGGCAATTATTTTCTGTGTTGAATTATTTTTTTTGTTTGTTTTTGGGGCATCACTGCCCTCTGGTGGTGGGAGTAGGAGGCCCAGCCTTGCTGCTGGATTTGAACCTCCAACCCAGTGGGCCGCAGTCCCGCTCACAATCACTATCACAGCCCTCTGTGTTGAATTAAAGAAAAAGCAAATACATGCATTTAAAGGAAGAATGGGGATGTTGAACCTATTTTTTTTTGAGGGGGGTTTCACTGCCCTCAGGTGGTGGGAGTAGGAGGCCCAGCCTTTGCTCGGTGGAGCTGGAATCGAACCTCCATCCCAGTGGGCCGCAGTTCCGTGCACAACCACTATGCCACCGGGGCTCAGCCCGCTATTCTTAAGATCAACCAGGAGATTGCTGTAGCTTACTGACAATTCATTGGAATCAGAAAAATAAGAGAGTGAATGGCCAAAGTCTAAAGCCACCTAGAGGTCCTTTGGAAGAGAGACTTCCCCACAGTCACCACTCTAGAAGCAGCTCTGCCTGGCACACATGGGGTTTCCCTAAGTCAGCGTCAACTCCATGGCAACTCACAATCTAGTAACATGGCAGTCAAAGGGACCCGATTATAGATTTCATATGCATGAAATGGGAAAAAAGGCACAAAGTACTCCAGAAGCTTCGAATTTGACCAAATGAATGCTAAAACTGTCAAATATTAAATAGAAAAATAAATATTCAATGGTAATGACTACTAAAGATTTCCCCAAAATACTTTCTTTTTTTATGCATTATAGAAGATGCAAATAAGATATATAATTCATTCCTTAAAAGGGTATTTATTATATTGTTTAAAACAATGTTCAAATTACAAATCAGTTAACGATTCAGCATCACACTGATTATAAGCAATTAATTATTCCTCTCCTCTACACCCGGCCTCCCTTCCATTTTTCTCCATTAAGGAAAATTATTTTTAGCCTGGAAGGATGTAATATCAGTTCACTGATAAATCCTGCCAAATTAATATTTTTTTTCCTGAAAAGGGGTCTTTTGTCAATACATTAGCAGAATGTCCTAGATCTTAGAAAGAAACTTAGTTTGGTTTCCCTCTGCTTTTCCTACATCTATTCTTTATCTGTCGCACCATTGCTCATAAATTTCATGTTTTTTTTCCAATTCCTTGTCATCAGAATCCAGGCAAATTCTTTTGCTTTGCCATCAAAGATCCAAAATTTGTATCTGACATACCTTTCTACTTCATCTGGGACTTATTTTTTTTGCCATCACATGAGTAAATTCTTCTGTTTTTTTTTTTTTTTTAATGGTAAATTAAATGGAGTTTTACATTCCAGATCATCAACTTTGTATTCAACCACTCATCACCCAAATTTACCCCTCATCTCCTCCCTAATTTCTCTTCTTCCTCTTGTGGACTATCTTCCAAGTTAGCACCCGTCAACCGTCCAGCCCATTGATTAATCTCCCTACCTCTTGATCTTCCCCACTTGGCGAACGCCTTTCCTTTGCTAGTCAGTAAAAGCTTTTCCTCTCCTATAAAAGTAATCTCATCATATTTGTCCTTTACTGATCAGATAATTTCACTTAGCAAAGCTCCTAAGGTCCATATAAGCGTGCCACAAGGTTGTTTCATCATTGTGTGTTAGTGATGCATAGTATTCCACTGTGTATGTACCAAAGTTTCTTGTTCATTCTTCTACTGATAAGACTTTAAGTTGTTTCTATCTTCTTGCTGTTGTGCACAGTGCTTCTATAAACACATCTATGTGTTTGTGTTCTGATTCTTACTTTTTGAGGCATATATCCAGCAGAGGGATTTTTGGATCAGATGGAATTACTATTCCCAGTGGTTTGAGGTACTACCTGATTGCCTTCCATAATGGTTGCATATAATTATATCCTTACCAGTTTTGAGGTTGACAGTCTCTCCATAGCCTCTCCAGCATTTGTCATTCCCTTTACATTTTTTTTGCAACATATCTAGCATTGTCAGTGTTAAGGTAGTGTCGTGTTGTTGCTCCTCTTTTCAGCTTCAGTCTGATTATTGATTGTATTTCTTAATAAGTTTGTCATCTTTGGAGATCTATTTGTTCAGGTCCTTTGTCCAGTTTCTAATTGGATTATTAATCTTTTCTTTATTGAGGTGTTTCAGTTTGCTATAGATTTCAGATTTCAATGAACAAGCCTCTTGTTCATTGTGTGTCAAGCATTTTTTGTTTTGGGGGTTCTCTTTTTGCTCCTTTGATGAAGTCTTTGGGTGCCCAGAAGTGCCTCATTTGTAGTTGATCTGTTACCTATTTTGCCATCTACTGTGTGTGTTTCCTCTGTTTTATGTGATAGCGTGTCTATGCTCTGCAGTAGCAGAGCCTTTCAGTTTGTCCTTATTTTCTCGTTGGTCATCTCTGTAATGCTCAGATTTATATTTAGGCCTTTGATCTATCTTGAGTTCATTTTTATTCATGGTATTAAGTATGGGGTCTATTTCTTCTACAGATGGAAATGCAATTATGTCAGTATCATTTGTTGAAGAGACTATGTCTATCCCATTCAATGCTTTTTTGGCTCATTATCAAAGATCAGAAGTTTTTTTTCCTGTTTACAGGTAATTGAATTTAATACTGGGTTCTTTATTCTGTTCCCTTGATATATGTATCTATCATTGTACCCTTCCCAATCTGTGTTAAATACTAGGGATGTGTCATAGGTTTTGAGATTGAGAAATGAAGGCTGACTCCTTTGCTCTTTTTAAGAGGTTTTTGCTTAAAAGGAGGAGATGGCCTTAGAACTTAAATTGTGAACACTTGGTTTGCAGGTCTCTGGATGATAGTGGAAGCCCCAAATCCATTTGCAAGAAGAGTACATGGATTAAGCCTCTGGTGAATCCCCTCTGATCATAATTGAGGGATGTGGATAGCCCTGTTATTGGACAGAGAGCAGAGTAAAATTGATTGTGACAGAAGAAGCTAGGTTAAAATGTAATATTTTATCATTTTATCTCCCCTTTGACACATTTTAAAGATGCTTCAGTTAAAAAAAAGTGAAGGAGAAATACATGTGGATTATCCTCTTGTGAATGCCTTCTCACCATGGACCAAGGATGTGAATAACCTCTCTAATATTCAGAACACACTGGAAAGTGGATTGTTGCAGATGCAGTTAGGTTAAAATTTAGCCCCCTATTATTTTTAGCTCTTAACATTTTCTGCTTTCTTTTTGACTTAGTTTCTGTCTGTTTTACTTTGTTATTCTTGTTCATTTTGTTTGTTTTAATTGTTTTTCTGTTTATGAAATCCAGGAAGGGTAGATTCATAGACAGCTACTGGATTAATGGTTCCTTGGGGGTATGGCAGGAGTGGGGATTGAGAAGTAATAATGATGAGGACAAGGATGAAGAAGATGTTTTAAAACTGATTGTGTTGCTGATTGTACAATTACTCTTGATGTGATTGAACTGTTGAATTGCATGATATGTAAACTATATGCCAATAAACCTGTTGGAAAAAGAAGTTCTTTGTATCAGGATGGGACTACCAACAGTAATTATATAGAGAACAAAACAGGTACTATATTCCTGTTTAGACTCATTTGGCCTAGCTTCCATCTAACCCTTGGTGACCCAGGTTATATGCTATGTACTATGATGACCCTGGACTCTTTTTGGGTAATATGACATTCCTCTTAGGTTAAAACAGGATTCAATGTGGAAATCCTACTGAATGAACTGAGGTATACCTCAAGAAATTTTTTGGTATGAGAAGGAGATGACTGCCATTCCAAGGTTGTGGAATTGATGATTGTTGAACCTTGGTAATGATCCCTTGCTTTGTGGGTGTCCAATTAAAGGTGGCCTATATCACTATACCATTACCATTTAATGCCTTATTTGCATGACTATTATGTATTAATATGATAGACAAGATTCTGCTTTCATGAATGAATGTCACTGGAAAATTTCCTCTATCACAAACCCCCATGGTCAATGTAAATAGACTTCAATCATTTAAGAGTTCTTTCTGTACAAATCAACAGCTTATGAATTGTGTGTGGTTCTATTCTTGTATAACTTCTAGTCTTTTTTTTAACTTCTAGTCTATAATGTGTATAACTTCTTCTCCTAAACAGTATGTTAAATTCTAAGCCATTGGAAAAATTAATGACACTAACCATAGAACTAAATTATACCCCTCCCCAAAATGATTAATAATGTTCTGTATAGTGTGGCAGTCATGTGCTTATGCTAATTTTATGATTGAAATGTAGGGGTGGAGTCTAGCCCATTAATCTTGAGATAGTCAGTGAGTAGCCAATGAGGCCTCTATGTGGGCATGGCTTTCTCCTGACTTCTGGGAAATCTCGCGATATTTCCCTCATGAAGATGAGAAGCTATCTTCCCCAGTTGTTGGGAGTTAGACTCAGAGACGATGAATCAGAGGCAAGACAAGATGGCGGCATCCGAGAAGCTAGAGGAGCCAGAGGAGAAGTCACATGGCTTTGCCCTGATGGAGCCAGACCTCTGAACCTGGCGAAGCCACATGGAGATGACTGCCAGTTCTGAGTTGCTTCTACCACCACTGGATTCTGTTGATGGACCCTGAGCACTGGAAGCCAGGAGCCATGGGGAGACCCCTGCCAGTGCCGGGATTCTGCACCCACTGACCTGTGACTTCGTGAGTCGGAAGGAGACTTTATAGACTGATTTCAGGCATATAGCCTAATATCGGACTTATGACTTTGAACTGGACTGGACTGAATGTCCTGTTCCTCTTGTATATAAATCTTTTCCTTATGCGTGTCTATGAAATTTGTTCCTCTAGTCTACCCGGACTAACACACACATAGAATGATGAGATTTCTAAAATAAACCTGCTATGTACACAATCCATAGACAAGTGAATCCACTGCCCTGTAAAGATAGGGGTGCTATAGCAAAATGTGGTGAAGGAAATAGATGGTGCCTGGCTATCAAAAAGAATAGTTTCTGGGGTTTTAAAGGCATATCATCTTCAAACAAGCAGCCATCTAAGTGAGACATCAACTAAGTTCATAAAGAAGAAGTACACCAGCCTGTGTGATCCAAGAATGATAAGTAACAAAATCTAAATCTGAAGGAGGGAAAGGTATCAGAGTTTAAATTGTGAATACCTGTGTTAGTCCGAGTAGACTAGAGAAACAAATTCATTGACACTCAGATGGATATAAGAAAGAACTTTATATAAAGAGTAATTGTACATTAAGGAAATATCCCAGCCCAGTTCAGATCAAGATCATAAATCCAATATTAGTCCATTTGTCTGAAACAAATTTATTAAGTCCTCTTTAGACTCACGAAGGAAGATCACAGGGCAGTGGATGGGAAGTTTTGTGGATCCCATGGTGTTGTAAGCATCTCAGTACTGGTTGGGCTCTCCATGTGGCTCCTTCAGCCCCCAGGGTGTGGGCTCTATCAGAATAACACCATGTGTCTTGTTAGTAAACTATCTCTCAGGGAGTGAACATGTGTCCCTTGTCCAATGAGTTATCTATCTTCTTAGCGCCTCCAATGAGGTCATCAACTGCGATCTGATTGACAGGCTAAACTCCACTCATTCATTCTGGATCCATAAATTAACACTGGATTATGTAACTACCACAATACCTAATTGGCAGAACGTGATGGATGACAGCAAGAACCCACAATAATTTTTAGGGTCCTCACATGGATTAATCCTCTGGTGGATCCCATCTGCCTATAGTCAAGGGGCGTAAATAACCTTACCATCTGACAGAGGCAATTGTAAACTTGATTATGGCAGAAGGAATTAGGTTATAATGTGTTGCCTTGCCATTAGATTTCCCCCTTAACCCATTTTTGATTAATTCTAATTTTCAGGTTTTTCTCCACAAGAGATTTTTTCTCTCTAGCTTATTTTTTAATATTGTCATTGGCCTTTTCTTTTAAAAAGTGTATTTGCTATTGTTGTTTTGCTTTTTTGCTTGTTTTAAAATTTGTTTTGGGGGGTATTTTTTCCAGTATATGAAGTACAGTATGGGAGGATGTATAGAGACAATAATTGGTGTATGTATTAGTGGGGATACCGGGTTTGGTGAGGTTGCAGGAAAATGAGGAGCAAAACTGAGTACAGGAGTGGGGAGAATGCTCTATAACTGACTGTAGTGATGCATATACAACTCTTTTAAAATACAACTGAACTGTGGAAGTGTATAATATGATATATATATATTTAAAAAACACTTAAAAAAGTTCTTTACTTATTCTGAGTCTCTTTCTTCTGCATAAGAATGAGTTTTTCCATTTTTCAAAGAATTAATTTGGAGTCTGATTGGAATTGCAGTGTATTTATAGATTGATTAGGGTAGTAATGACATTTTCACAATATTAAGCCTTCTTATTCATGAACATAGTCTATTTTTCCATTTATGTAGGTCTCTTGATATTTTGTATTAGTGTTCTGTAGTTTTCTTTCTACTAATATTTTGCATTTCTGGTTAGGCTTATTGCTAGTATTTAATTTTGGGAGTGATTGTTATAAATAGTTTAGTTTTCTTGATTCTTTTTCAGAGTGCTCTTCATTATTATGCAGGAATCCTTTGGTTTTTGTATGCTAACCTTTTATCTTGCCATACTGCCAAATCTTTTGAACTTTTCCAACAATTTTTTGTGTTGAGTCTTTGGGATTTTTCTCTCTATAAAATCATACCATCTGTAAGTAGTTAGAACTTCACTTCTTCTTTGCCAATCTGTTTTCCTTGGAATTTTGTTGCTCGTGGTGTCTGATAGCGCTAGCTAAGTCTTCCAGCACACTAGTAAGGGGCATCTTTGTCTGGTTCCCATTTGCAAGGGAATGCTTTAAAGTTTGTATTCACTGAGTGAGAGGTTGGTCATTGGATTTGCCTTTATTGTGTTGAGAAATTTCCCTTCTAGTTTTAATTTGCGGAGATTTAAAAAATTTATAAGGAATAGACATTGGCTATTGTCATATACCTTTTCTGAGTTGATTGATTTGATTATGTAGATCTTATGTTTTGTGCTGTTTATGTGAGGGATTATTCTGACTGCTTTTCTAATGCTGAATCATCCTATGTGCCTGGTATGAATTCCATTTCATCACGGTGTACTAGCTTTTGATATAGCATGGGATTGTATTAGCTAGTAATTTGCTGAGAATTTTTGTGTCTATGTTCCTGAGGGTTATGGGTCTGTTGTTTTCTCTTTCGGTATTGTCTTTGCCAAGTTTTAGGATTAGAGTTGTACTGGCTTCATGAAATGAGGTTGGGAGTTTGCTGCATTTTTCTATATTTTGCAACAATTTGTGTAGAATTGGTTTCAATTATTCTCTGAATGCTCAGTAGAATTCTCCACTGAAATCATTTGGCCTAGGACATTTTTTTGTTGTCAAAAGTTTTTTGATGACCTGATCTATTTCTTTGGTTATGGGTTGTTGAGATTTTCAGCATCAGTCTGTGTTAATTTGGGCTGACAGTACATTTCTAGAAATATGTCATTTCATCTAGGTTTTAAAAATTACTTCGTAGTACTGTGTTATTATTTAAAAATTTTCATTTGTTTGAATCTCTTATTCTTAATATTTGAATCTCCTCTTCTTTTCCTTTGCTACCTTTAGCAGAAGTTTGCCAAATTTGTTAATCCTTTCAAAGAACCAACTTCTTGTTTTACTGATTTTTTGTTTTTCAGTTCATTTATTTCTTCTCTAATTTCTGCAGTCAAATGCTCTGCAGTCAAAAATTTCTACTCTAATTTCTATGATTTCTTTTTTCTTGGTGGCTGAAGGCTTTTTTAGTTTCTCTGGCTCTAGTAGTTGAAGATGTTACTATTTTATTCTATTTTTTCCATATTTTTTTCTCAAACTCTTTCTTTATCTGTTGACAGGATCTGAGCAACATTCTTCTGAAATATTTTTCTGGTAGTTCTAAAGCTTTTTATTCTTAAAAAAATTCCTTCAAATTTAGGTGTTGTTCACTGGATTTATTTCTTTTTCCTTTTTCTTTTTGTGTGTGTGGTCCTAGATTGACTGCTGTGGCCAAGGTATGGTTAGGATTGGGACGTCTGCCAGGTTGTGGGAGAGTAGTTGACTCTTTCAAGTGGTGATCAAAATCATAATAGAAATCAACAACACAGAATGAAAAGTAAGGGGGAATTATGAAGGAAGTGGGGGAAAAGAGAGAAAGGGAAAATGAGAAGAAAAGAGAAATAAAGAAAAAGAGAAAGACAAAAGAAAGTCATTAAAAAGAAAAATAAAGGAAGAAAGAAAAGTAAGATCTAGTATTCTTACCAGGACATGTGGATGATCAGGGTCTTCCTTGTTGGGGCATAGGCTGGTCAGGGGCTTCCTTGCTGTTTGTGGGGATGGCCAGACCCTTTCTTGTCAGAGTGTGGAACCCACCTTATTACATCCTAGGAGACCAGGTTGTGTAGTGGGCTGCTGACTACAAGGTCAGCAGTTCAAAACCACCAGCCACTCTTTGGGAGAAAGATGAGGCTCACGGTTCCAGAAAAGCTTTACAGGCTCAGAAATCTACAGTGACCATTCTATTTGGTCCTATGTGGATGGTCATTAGGAGTCAGAAATGACTGATAGAATTTCATTATTGAATGTCATTGCTCTTTAGTTTCAGCTTAAATTTTATGTCCCCTAGCAAAGTTTCTTGGGTCCCCAAGATTTGAAAGATCCCATCATTTATGTCCATATAGTATGTTGTGTTTACTTCTTTATACCATCTGTTTTTCTGTATTACCTCTGAGGTGTGTGTTTCCACTATTTACTAAGATCTGCCTCTCTATTTTGGGGTAAATGGAACGATTGTATCTTCTTGCCTTGAAGTTACATAGTCATGTGGTTTCATATTTGAATATAAATTGAATTTTGAAAACTTGTGTCAATACCAAGGTACAATGTGATGAGTTTCATAAGGAACCCAGCTTCATGGAGATTTTTCCAGACATGAAACAGGTTGTCCATATGTATGACTCATTTGTTGCTGTTTTGGAAATGTTGCGTATTGCGACGCATCTAGGTGGATACAATAATTGTCCGGCCATTTTTATGCATCCTTACCTATCTATAGGTCTCAGTTGGGAAGTGATGATTTTGCTCATCACTCTTATTACACACCTTCCTGACATATTGTAGGCTGCTAAAGTAATAAATTCTTCATGGAATTAAATGATGCTTGTATACTAGGAAAGATATGTCTAAAGGCTTAATTTACATAGTAGTCAAGCCCTTACGTAATTATGTTGTGAAGGAAAGTAATAAAGAAATATTATTTGAAGAAAAAGAAATCATGATTCCAGCCCCAAGTTTGCAACAGAATTCCTGTGGAAAAAGAGATTTAGTCTTTGAAAGAGAATGAGGTAGAGACAGAATTACAACTCATATTTCTCAGTATTTATGAATATATGTCAGAATTTTTTCATTGCCTGGAGAAGAAAACCTATGTGATGGTCACATAAAACAAATATTACTAGCTATTAATCATTTGCATATTTATCCATCTATAGCTTCATTATCCATTGTCCCATGCCTACTGAGTTGGGTGGACACTGTGCTGGTTGAGAAGAATGTCTGAGCACTCACTTAACATGCTCATGGTCAAGTATAGAATAAGTTATAGAGACCAAGCTGTATAACTATAAAGTGAAATAAAAACAATAGCAGAAGTGTTCTGGGCAAAGAGCTTCACCTGAGAACCCGTACCCAATAAGATCACTTTAATGAATAACAGTCCTCTAGGGTAGAACTGCCCCATAGTGTTTCCTAGGCTGTAATCCTTCAAGGAAGCAGACTGCCAATGATCCCTCCCACCAAGCTTAGCCACTATGCTGCCAGGTCTCCTTGAGAAACAGCATAGAACTTCTGAGATGGGTGGTCATGCTTCACAGAAGAGGCATTTTAATTGAGATCCTCTACTGATGTTCTGGAACACTTAATTGTCCTCATGAAACCTGCACATGGCTCCAGGTTTGAACAGAACAAGAGCCTATTGCTTGGTTTAAAATCAGGAAAGATGTGCCTGTGGGTTGTTTCCTTTCACCATGCTTGTTCAGTTTCTATGTTTAGGAAATAATCTGAGAAGAAACTAGATCTCAGGATTCAAGGAAGACTTGTCTATGCTCTAGAATCTGACAATGACACAGCCATGCTTGCTTAAGTCGGAAGTACTTGAAGTATTTGCTGATGAAGATTGAATGCTGATTGCAGCATTCAACATGGTACAATCTACTGTAAATAAAGCAGCGATCTTCACAGCTGGGTCAATAGGTACCATCGTGATAAACACAGAAAAGCTGGATGTTGTCGAGGAATTCATCTTGCTTGAATTCTTAATCAATGTCCATGGAAGCAGGAGACAAGGAATCAAATGATGCATTGCTTGTGTAAATTTGTTGCACAAGACCTCTTTAAAGTGTTGACAAAAAAGGAAAAGGCTTTAAATAGTTCCACGTCTGTTTTTTTTTTTTTTTTTTGATATTTAGTAGTGTTTTTGGTCAGGTCTGACGTGTGCCACACTCTGGTGTCCAAATCTATTTTTGATATTCTTTAGGGACATCATTGCTTTGTTTCCCTTGCTACTCTGTTGCATGCCCTTAGTGTTTCATGCCAGTGTGATGGGGTCAGTTAGGGAAAAATTCCCACACAGTGCCAGCAGTGTTCCTCCGCCCTCTTCACACACACACGTAGTGCTATGGTTCAGTGAGGGACATCATGTTTGGGGAGGGGTCGGTGCTATGATCCTCTCTGTGTATTGGTTGCTCTGAGTAGGAATATTGCCCACAGGGCTTGGTGGGCCAGGTCTTGTTTTTACACTTACTATTCTATTTAGTTAAGATAAGTGGAATAAACAGTTCAGAGGAGAAAAACCACAGACTCCGGAGGGACACAGGAAGGTCAGAGGTGGGAGAAAGGAAAGAGGTTGTCAACCAACCTAGGGACAAGGAAAACCAGTGATCTAAAATTAATGGAGAGAAGGGCATAGGATGCTTGGTGGGGCTTAATCAAGGCAACGTAACCTTGAGGAATCCCTGAAATCCAAATGAAGGCTGAACATGCTAGTGGGACATGAGGAAAGTAAAAGGAAGTAAAGGAAAGAACTTGGAAGCAAGGGACATTTATAGAGGTCTAACTACAGACAGGTACAGGCATGTAAATGCATTTATATATAATGATAGGGAAATAGATCTATGTACTTATATTTATATGCTAAGTATTAAGGTATCAGATGGACATTTGGCCTCACCTCAACTACTCCCTCAATGCAAGAACCCTTTGTTCTAATAATCTGGTATTCTGCGATGCTCACCTTTCTGACATGACCACTGAAGACAAAACATATGCATAAGCAAATATGGTGAAGGAAGCCGACGGTGCTGGCTATCAAAAGATATTGTGTCTGGGGTCTTAAAGACTTGAAGATGAACAAGAATCTATCTAGTCGAGAAGCAACAAAGCCCACATGGAAGAAGCACACCAGTCAGTGTGATCATGAGGTGTTGATGGGATCAGGTATCAGTTACCAAATACTCGGAACAAAAAATCATATCAATGTGAATGATGGGGGGGGGGTGCAGAGTGGAGACCTAAAAACCTATCTTAGACATCCTAATTAGACATCCCCTTACAGAAGGGTCACAAGGAAGAGATGAGCCAGTCAGGGTACAGTATAGCACCGATTAAACATACAAGTTTCCTCTAGTTCTTTAATACTGTCCCCCACCCCCACTATCATGACCTCAATTTTACCTTACAAATCTGACTAGATCAGAGCCTGTATACTGCTACAGATAAGAGCTAGCAGAACAGGAAATTCAGGGCAGGTAAACCCCTCAAGACCAATAATGAGAATAGAGATACCAGGAAGGTAAGGGTAAGGTGTGGGAAGAAAGGGAGAATCAACCACAAGGATCAATAAATAACCCCTTTAAAGGGGGATGGACAACAGAAAAGTGGGTGAAGGGAGACAGCGGTCTGTGTAAGACATGGAGGGAAAAAATGATAAATTATCAAGGGTTTATGAATGAGAGAGGAGGAATATGAGGAGCTGATATCTAGGGCTCAAATTGAAAGAAAATGTTTTGAAAATGATGATGACAACATATGTACAAATGTGTTTGACACATGGATGTATTATGAATGGATTGTGATAAGAGTTGTAAGACTGAATGTCACTTTAAGAATGTCACTTTAAGACTAAGGTGCCTCTGACCCTAGCCATGTTATTTTCAGGCGTCTCATATGCATGTGAAAGTTGGACGTTGAACAAAGAAGGATCAATGCATTTGAATTATGGTACTGGCAGAGAATGTTGAAAGAACAATGGACTGCCAAAAGAACAAACGAATCTGTGTTGGAGCAAGTACAAATCAGAATGCTCTTCAGAAGCAAGGATAGTAAGACTGCTTCACATTCCCTGGACATGTTATCAGGAGAGACCAGTGCCTGGAAAAAGACATCGTTGTTGACAAAGTGGAGGGGAAGAGAAAAAGAGGAAGCCTCTCAATGAGATTGGTTGGCACATAACGGGCTCGCACATAATACATCTGACTACGGTCAGTGTTTTTTCTATTCTACAGAGGATCCCTATAAGTCAGCATCAAGTGGCAACTGATGTAGACTCATCTTCCATCTCCAGTGATAGCCTCTTGATCTCATCTTTAACCACCGCCACAGGTCATGTTCTGGACATTTTTTATTACACAAATTTTCACCACTTCCACTAAAATAAATCCATTACCCCACTTGCTGACCAAATCCTCCAACCATCACAACATTTTCAGATAGCCACATCTCTCCTTTGAAACTCAGCAGGATGTTCACCCTTAGATCATTATTTTAGCTGCTCTGTCTCCAGCTTATTAAGAGTGGTACTTGGATCACTCTTTCGCCATTATTCTTAACTCCTTTTCTATATTGTCTATTTGTGGGCCCTATGGAATCCATCAAGTAAGTCTCATTTTGGATCAAACTATTTGTGACCTTTTTCATGTACATATTAGACTGCTGGAAAAGTCACAGAAAATGGGAAATTTTAAATGGTCATTTCTGACTTTACGTGAGACCTCAACATTTCTCAGTATCCTTTTTATGCTTTCTTATATAGCATTTTTGCCAATTTTCCATGACAATGATTACAAAATAGTTCAACTTCTAATATTCTCAGGCCTGACTTTTCACCTCAGGGTCACAGATGAACTTATCTATTCATTTTGAACAATGTAAAACCATCATGTTGGTACTTCTTTAGCTTATTGTAATCAAACATAAAAATATGGTACTCCATCCTTTTTAATCCTGTCAAAATGAAAGAGGTGGGCTTCCATTTGTTCTATGATAATGTTCTTGACATCTAACCAAAAGGCAGAGGGGCCAGTCCATATAGAGGCAGAGGGGAAAAAGAAATATATTTAAAAAGTACCAGACACTGAAGACCTTTGGAGCCCATTTCTGCACTGCTGCACATGGGCTTGCCATGAGTTGAAATTGATCCAATGGCAACTGATTATTTCAACAACTAGGGTATGGATTAGAATACCGGATGCGGGAAGGGGAAGAAATATATTTTTAGGGAGAAAAATGGATCTGGGAAAGAATTCTGTGGAATAAGAGCATTCGAGATAGATGAGAAGGAGAAATTGAGGTGGGAAAGGGGCACAGGATAGTATGGATAGGAGAAGGGTTCATTTCAGGTAAGAAAGAGAACTGGCGTCCCCAGACTCTCCTAGGAAGTTGGGTAGGAAAAAAAGAGGAAACATATCCTTTGGGCTTAGCAACAGAGTAGTAGGGTCCTTGATGAGAACACTTCCACGGAGAGTTAAGGAGAACAACCAAATTGAAACTGCTTAAGAAGTGAATCTCACAGCCATGGAGTTAGTGACCCTTGTGGGTTTCCGAGACTGTAACTGTGTACAAAAGCAGAAAGCTCTGTCATTCCCCTGAGGAGAAGTGAATAGCAGGTGAGAAAAACGAAGTTTCCGTTTAGATTTTTATTTTAAGAATTTCAGCTTTGAATGAGGAGAATATGAATAGAATGCTCATATTTTTCAGACTGTAAGACACACCTGACTATAAGACACACCCAGTTTTTAGAGCAGGAAAACAGGAAAAAAACATGCATAGAACTCTCATATTTTTCAGATCATAAGATGCACCAGACTATAAGACACACCCAGTTTTTAGAGCAGGAAAACAAGAAAAAAATATGCATAGATCTCTCATTTTTCAGATCATAAGATGCACCAGACTATAAGACACACCCAGTTTTTAGAGCAGGAAAACAAGAAAAAAGTGTTCTGAAACAAATAGTACCAGTGTGCTAAGTTGTTATGGGGTACCACACCTTTGGACCATAAGATGCATCCTCACTCCCCACCCCCCCACTTTGGGGGAAAAAGTGCATCTTATGGTCTGAAGAAAATGGTAACTGGAGAGAGTTTTGGGGTAGACAAAAGCTATTTGGCTTTTCAAATAGAGGAATGGTACATTTGAATGTACATGGGGGGAATACTTTGAAAGGCAAAGATTAAAGAAGAAAGTAAAGGGAGGTGAACAATATTTGATGGAACAAGGTCCATGAAAGCAGGATGGAATGAAATCTAAAGTATTCTGCAGTCTTCTCTTTTTCTAATTTTATTATTCCAGATTTTTACTTTTTATGACTTCCAGTATTAGTAACATGGCTCCCAAATCTATAATTTCATGCAAAACCAATCTCTGGACGTCCAGATCAGTTGACTATTTGAAGCTCTCCTTGGTTATCCACAGGCACCATTGGCTCACCACATCCCAAACTGAATTAGTTATAATTTCTTCCAAGTAGGCATTTTTTTCAATGTTTCTTCCATTAGAAAAAGGCATCCTTATGCAACCAGAAGGCTTCCATGCTCCTTTCCCTTCATGCCTCAGTGAACTTCAGGTCTTGACTTAGAGTCCCATCTCCAGGAAACCCTCCTTGACCCCTAGGGGTCAGGGTTAGATGTTTCTCCTGTATGTCTCCATAATACCACATGCATCCTCTATTTTAGTAAAATGAACTTACCCATTAATTTTTAATTTAAAAAATTTGTCTCTAAGGACCCATAATGGTGATATGGGTTAGGTGTTGATAGCTCAAACCTACCAGTTGCTCAGCAGGAGAGGGAGGAGGCTTTCTTGTCTGCTCCTGTAACAGTATAGACTTGGGAACATTCAGCATTCCCATGAACTAGACTTGATTGATAGCAATGGGCTTTGTTTTTACTAATTTCTAAGCAATATGCTGATGAGCAGGGATTTTGTACACTTCATAGTTACATCTCCCTGGCCTGGAAACATAGTATTGAATAAATATTAGTGTAATTAGTGGATAATTCTAACCATTCATATGTAATGTTAAAAAATACTCTAATATTTTTATACAACCATTAGAGGTAACATTTCCCCTGTTTTGTTTATAGAGAAAAATGAGGTTCAGAGAGTTTAAATGTTTCAGGAGCAATTATCCAGAGATAAGTGTTTGAGTGAGAATTCCTACTTTTTAAAAATTTATCTGACAGCATATTGCTTCTGAAGGGCAAGAGGAATTGACTTATGCTATAGTGTTGGTGAAGAATATTAAATCTCTCAGAAGAACTAACAAATTTTTGTTGGAAGATGTAAAACTAGATGGCTTCTAATAAGCAAGGATGGTGAAACTTAGTCTCATATGCTTTGGTCATATAATCAGAGTTGGTCAAGTCTCAGGTGAAGGACAGCATGTCTGCTAAAGGAAAGGGTCACCACAAAAGACGAAGCTCCTCGATGAGATGGATTTACCCAATGACACAATGAGGGACACAAACTGTCATGGCTGTGAGGATGGCTCAGAACGTGCATTGTTTTGAGGTTGCTCATAGGGTCACTATCAATCAGACCCAACTTTATAGCTGTGGCAGTCATATAATCTGGTGTCAATTTCAGGATTAAGTGTGTAGGGGTGGAGTCTAGCCTATCAATCTGGAGATAGCCAATGAGATCTCTTTTTGGGCATGGCTTTCTCCTCTGAGAATTACGGGATATCTGGCTGTATCTCCCCCTTGGAGGTGAGAGATGCACTGCTCAGTCCCTTGGAAATGTTCTACTGACAAGACACAAGGCTGACTCCTTGTGAGACATACCAGAGGAGAAGCCGATTGACTTACCCTGATGGAACCAGACTTCGGAAGCCAGAAAAGCCACGTAGCAACTCCTGCCCATGTGGAGATGCTTGAGAAGCCACAGAGAGGTCCCTGCCAGTGCTGAGATGCTTCTACCACCGCTGATTACACAAGACTCTACGCCCAATAACCTGTGATGGTTCTGGTGTCATTGCATGTGCTTCACGAGTCTGAAGAGGAGTTATGGTTTAGTATTAGACATATGGGCTAATATTGGACTTATAACCTTGAACTAGACTGGGCTGGGATGTTTTCTTAATGTACAGTTGCTCTTTTATATGAAACTCTTATACACATAGGCGTGTTTATGAATTTGTTTCTCTAGCCCACCCAGCCTAACACAGTAGCACCTAACAACAATAAGATGAATGAGATTGTAGGTCTCTAGGTGGCATGCTAGATATGCTTTGGTTTTCACAGTATTGGCTCTGAATGACTCCAAGTTCTCTGAGAGATTCTACAGGAAGGAATCCTGGGATCAGACTCTGCATTTTAGAAGCTTTGTGCACTTGTGCAAGCTTCACAACCTTTCCAGATCTCAGTTTTCTCTAAAGTAGAACAAGACTAGTAACACCTGTCTTATTGGTGTGTATGTTTGAATGAAGTCCTTTGTGACCTAGATTTGGTGATAATTGGTAGTTATTATCAGTCCCATCATCACCATTGTTCTGTCAATTAGCACATTGTTGGGCAGGCAACATAACAAATACTGTATACTGTTTCCTGGGACACATAAAGAATGTGCCAAGAATGATAACTTGGCAGCTCCTCTTGTTGGTTAAGTTGTGCAAACAGTTTTGAGTTCCAGGCTGATACTTGTGACCCTTGTGAATGATGCCATTCAAAGTAGTCATTCCAGTCCTGTGGACATCAGATGGTGTCAGAATGACTCACATGGTAGGATTGCAGTCTGTGTGTAAGAACTAATTGAAGATCTAGGGCCTAGCAAATTTGGAAACAGATGAAAGGAGATGTACTCTGCTCAGATGGGAAATCAAGGACTGGTTGTCCATCAAGGAAGGAGCTGTGACACCAGAATAAAAGTTAAAAAAAATTAAGCAGTTGATATTGATTAATTCTTCAGAATTCCTTAATGGCACATTCATATGGGCTTTGGATCACAGGCCAATAAACATATGAGAAAATGTTCGCGATCATTAAGTAAAAGAGAAATGCAAAGTAGTACAACTGTGAAATACCAGCCAATAGCCTCAAAGACAGCCAAATTCAAAAACAAGAAAGCAACATGTGTTGGAGGGCTGTGGTGAGATAGGAACTCTCATTCACTGCTGGTGGACCTGCAGATATGTACACCCTCTATGGAAACTGATTTGGCGACATCTAAAACAGATGGAAATTGAACTACCAAATGACCCAGCTATCCCCCTACTGAACATATACACAGAAGAGACAGACATTTGTGCTCCAATGTTTATTGTGGCATTCTACAATTGCAAGGTGTTGGAAACAACTCAATGTTCCATCAACAGATGAATGGATTAAAAAACTGTTGTACATACATACACTGAAATACTATGCATCACTGAAAAGCAGTGATGAATGCATGCAGCATATGGCTGCATGGGAAGTACTGGAGGAAATCATGCTAAGTGAAGTAAGCCAAGTACAAAAGGACAAGTACAACATGAGTTTGCAGAGGTAAGCTTAAAAAAGTAATACAAAAGAGGGAAAATGCTACTGTGTATAAAATTTTCTGGGGTGAGGTTCAGGTAATATTGCAGGGGCAAGACCAAAACCAGGGCTACCTATGATAGCCAACTAAAAAGGAAGGGGGGGGGGGAAGATAGCAATGTGTAGTGGGGAAACAGGGCACTAACCCACCCAAGGGGTGGATATTGTTTATATCTCCACAGAGAAAGAGGGACCAGACTTAAATACGGTGTTCCAGAATGTGAATGCAACATGATATCATGGAACAGGGAGCCTGTGGAGGGGTCTGAAAGTCCGGCCCTAATCCCATGTGGACAGTCGCCCCTTCCCCAAGAAGAATTTACTTTAGAGGACAGCACTGAAGCTACAGCTCTGGGAGAGGGACATGGCTGACCAGAGAAAATGAAGGGGGAAGAAGAGAGAGTGGAGCATCCTGATCCACCGAGCCTTGAGGATGATATCCCCACTCAGAATAGCCAGTACAGAGAGAGGACCAGATGGCCAGCTCCACTATGAGACAGGATGTCCCTTGCTGACCCGTGACCCTATGGGGGACAACACTGGATACAGTGTCAGGATTGCAACTGGTCTGACCCTACACACTGAGGAAAACACTAAGGGCATGCAGCAGAGCAGCAGTGGGGGGAGGGGGGAGCAGGGCATGGATGATCTGAAGGAGTGCTGAGGGTAAACTTTGGAGCCAGGGTGTGGAACCCCATCAAAATAGACCAGAGGTCAAATCTAGAGGTCAACAAACAGACATTGGACTATTTACAGGTTTTCTTTATTGTTTTTTTCTTGTTGTAGTCATCATTTTGCTTTCTTTTGTCATTTCATCTTGCCATGCCTTGTTTCTTTATGCATATTATTAACTGTGAAGGTCTATCTAGATTAGATAGGCTGGATGAACTGTTTGGAGGAAAAAACGATGGAACCAAGGGTTCCAGGGGGATACGGGAGAGAGAGAGCTGGGGGAGAGGAGGTGGGGTTGACCAACCCATGGACATGGGAACAAGTTATCCAAAATCAGTGGCAAGGAGGGTGTGTGAGAGTAGGTAGGTATTGAACAAGGGTAGGGTAACTGAGAGAAATTAATGAAATCCAAATGAAGGCTGAGCATGATAGTGAGACAAGAGGAAAGTAAAAGGAAATAGAGGAAAGAAAGAGGAGTCAAAGGGCATTTACAGAAGTCTAAACACAGACATGTACATAGATAAATATATTTATGTATGATGATGGAGAACTAGATCTATGTGCATACATCTATAGGCTCAGTATTAAGGCAGCAGATGGACATTAGGCCTCCATTCAAGTACTTCCTCAATGCAAGAACACTTTCTTCTATTAAATTGGCATTCCATGATGCTTGCCTTCCGACAAGATCGCTGAAGACAAATGGGTGAACAAATGTGAAGAAAGCTGATGCAAAAGATACAGCATTTGAGGTCTTAAATGCTTGAAGGTAAACAAGCAGCCATCTAGCTCACAACCAAAAAAACCTACCTGAAAGAAGCACAGCAGCCTATTTGACCATGAAATGTTGAAGGGATCAGGCATCAGGTATTAAAGAACTAAAGATTATATTATTGTAAATGAGGGCAAGTACCAGTTGGGGACCCAGAGCCTAGCTCTAGGTAATGGACTTCTCCTTACAGAGGGGTCACAGGGAGGAGACAAATCAATTAGGTTGTAGTATAACAGTAATGAAGCATACACCTTTCCTCTAGTTCTTCAATGCTTCCTTTCCACCACTATCATGATCCCACTTCTATCTTACAAATCTGACTAGACCAGAGAATGTACACAGGTACACATAGGAATTGTAAACATAGGGAATCCAGGACAGATGAACCCGTCAGAACCAGTGGTAAGTGTGGGGATACCGGGAGGGTGGAGGAAAGGTGGGGTAAAAAAGGGGGAACCGATTATAAGGATCTACATATAACCTCTTTCCTGGAATATGGGCAACAGGGAAGTGGGTGAAGGGTGACATTAGATAGTGTGAGATATGACGAAGTAGTAATAAATTATAAATTATCAAGGATTCATGGGCGGGGGAGGGAGGGGAAAAATGAGGAGCCAATACCAAGGGCTTAAATAGAAAGCAAATGTTTTGAAAATCAGAGGGCAACAGATGTACAGATGTGCTTGACATATGATATATGTATGTATTGTGACAATAACTGTATGAGCCCCAATAAAATGATTAATAATAATAATAATAATAATAGGTTGTATTTGTTTTGGTGACTTATACACTTAGCTTTATGTGCCTGCTATTACTCAAATGAAGGGAGACATGGTGGTTCTTAGAGCAAGGTTTGTGGTGTGAACCCACAAGAGGAAGTTCCTCCACAGGAGAAAGATGTGGTAGTCTGCTTTTGTAAAGCACATCCTTGGCATCTATCCTGGCACCATCTACTCATTACAGTAGGGTTTCCATCAGCTGAAATTGACTTGGTAGCAATCTGTTTCTCACTCATATAGACCTTTGAAGGACCTTACAAACCTCTCACATTGTCTTGGGAGCTTGGTAAGTATGCGGCTATATGGATCATACTTCCATAGATTCTGACTCATGAGGTCTTAGGTAAACTAAAAAAAAAAAAAAGAAGAAGATCCACTCTCTTGCCCATCATCATAGAAAATTCTATAGCACTTTGTCCCCTAGCAGTTGTTTAGACATGCGTTGCAATTGGCTTGATGGAAATGGGATAGTTTGTTTTAGGTTATTAATTCACTCACCAACTGGAAGCAGTACGGGAACTTTATGCTGGTATTTACACAATGAGAACTCATGGTGGTGCTAGCTAAAGAGTTTATTGATTACCCAACCCTGGCTGAGGAAGAGTTGGAATCATGCCAAGACATTCTCCTGGCTTCCCATATCCCAGGCTCCAAGGTGAGACCTGGATTAATGGATTGCACATGTAGAATGCAGCGTGGCAGTGATTTGGGTTGTGAAATGCATCTGGATTAAACCGTCTTTATTCTCCAAAGAATGCTGCTGGTCTGTTACGTTAGCTGAGACACTTGAATATTGGGTTTGAGTTTCTCAGTAATCATCTGTGTCCTACACGAGTAAAGAAGCAATAAGCATGTTGTCTGCAGCAAGCGAAATCATCCGGAGGGAGCAGTTTACATCATTAGAATGTAATGAAATAAGTTGTCACCAGCAGCTGCCAACAATATTTCTGGCATCTTAGAAAAAGGTTATGTTTAGCAGACATCTTCTGAGTCGTATTTACATTTGTGCGTGGAGGGAGGTCTGGTCTGCAGGCAGATGTAGCCTGATTTTCTTTCTGATTTCATGCACTTTTAATAATGATTTGTCTGGGTAAGTATGGACAAATCTAGTAAAGCCTTGATGAAATGCTTGCTGTCAGAGCAATAATTTAATGCTTCACTCGGAGACTTGAAGAGCCTGCTGTCCTGAAAGATGAAGTGTGTAGCATGCTTAATGCTATTTATCACCACAACTTTCTTTTCCTGGTGTTAGGCACAGCAGTACAAACTCTTTGCAAGTGGAGCCAATATCTCTAAATCTTTGAGTTTTATCCACCGACACAGTCACCACCTAGGCTCAAGCTAGCATTATTTCTTCTCTGGATTACAGCAATAGAGAATAGACTGCCTTCTGGCTTCTCTATCTCTCTTCTTGCCCTTCTTGACATAGCTCTACATTCAGTAGCCAGAGCAATGTTTCCAAAGCTTATATCTGATCATGTTTGGCTGCCATTTTCTCAGTGTTACACTATTCTTGGCATGTCACAGTTATTATTAATTATTCATTGCATCCATGAATGATTGTTATTTTCCAGCTACAACATTTCAAACATGTTTGAAATATCCCCATTATTTCATGGGGATGGCTTTCAGGGCATAGAAAAAATTTCATCTTTTTTTAATAAATCATTTTATTGGGGCTCATACAACTCTCTTCACGATCATCCATCCATTGTATGCAGGACACATATGCATGCTTGTTGCCATCATCACTCTCAAAACATCCTCCCTCCACTTAGGCCCCCAGTACCAGTTCCCCTTATTTTGCTTTCCTCCCCTCTCCCCCACCCCCATAAACCCTTAATAATTTACATATTGTTATTACTTTTTCATACCATATACTGTCCATGTGTTCCTTCAGTCACTTCCCCATTGTCCATACCCCAGAGAAGAGGTTATATGTAGATCCCTGATTGTGAATGAGGTAGCACACCTCATTTCATGCTATTGATTTTATAATGCCTATAATGTAACTTGACTTAACCTATAAACTCCTCAATTCTTTTATTTTGCAATTGAATAGTGTTGAAGTTTATTAAAGTACCATGGATGACCGAAAGACAAATTTGTTTTGGAAGAACAGTCAGAATGACACTTAGAAGCAAAGACTTCTACAGTGAGGTTAAGATAAGACTTCATCTCACGTAACTTGGACGTGGTATCAAGAAATATCAGTTGTCGAGAAAGGACAGGGCTGGTAAAGTAGAGTGTCAACAAGAACGAGTCATCTCCCCAGTTAGGTGGGTCAGCACAGCAGTTATAACAATGCACTTAATCATAGCAATATTCAGAGTGGTACCGGACCAGCATTGCTTCCTTCTGCTTTTCATATCGGGTTGCTGTTTATCAGAAGTGACTCAGTGACCCCTAACTACATGAGCTATCGCATTCAAAGGTCTTATGTCCCCCCTTTTATCTTATGATTCAAACAATTATAAAGACTTTACTGAGACCTTTGGAGATATTACAATACTGACTGAAAATTACATAGTATTAAGGAATTATTGTTAATTGTCATATGAATGATAATGTAAAGTAATTATGTGGGGAGTTTTGGTTTTCATTTTAAAGTATCACTTCTTAAAAACACAAAAATGCAACTAGGTACCTGCTTAGATAACTTTTTTTAGCTAAATGTATTACTTTCTTTTTTTTTACTTGTAGGTCAGGTAGACTCTACTACTAAAACAGCACACAAACCACACAACTCACTACCATTAAATTAATTCCATTGTATTGTGACCCTATAGGACAGAGTAGAACTGCTGATTAGATTTTCTGAGACAGTAAATCTTTACAAAAGCAGACAGTCTCATCTTTCTCCCATGCATTTAAGCCACCCACTGCATCACCAAATCTGCTGTTATGTTCTATCTTTTTTTTTTAATTCAAAATTGTTTTATTGGGGTCTTGTACATTGTTTTTCACAATACATAAACATGCCAAGCACCTTCACACGTCCGTTGCTGTCATCATTCTCCAAACATCTGCCTTTCCCCTTGAGCCCTTGATTCAGCTTTTCCATCCTTTGCCCTCTCCCCCTGCACTTCCTTCCCCACTAAACCTCAATACTTTATAAATTAGATGGAACCAACTGTAAGGATATACACATGAGCTCCTATTGGAAGGGCAACAATCAAAGGAGTGGGTTGGGGGAGAGGTCAGGCAGTGTAAACGCCTCAATTCTTAACTCTCCCTGTCATCCGAACTTGGTCCTTTGGAAACTATCCTTTGGTCTTAAACTGTTGGTTGTTCTAAGGAGTTATACCTCTCCAGTTTTATTTTTTACCATATGACTTATTTTTTGGCAAAAAATAGCCACTGAGGTAAGTTCAGTTACAGGACTGAAGGTTGATAAAAACTATTTTTCTGGGAGTCCCTCTATCATACTAGCAATCCTCATCTTTATTGTGATTTTCAATTTTGTTGCAAAACTTTCTCCCACTCTACCCAAAACCTTTTAATGTAATCTCTACCAGAAAATTTGGGAGTGGTAGCTGGGTACCTTCTAGTTCTTTGGATCGCAGAGGCATGAAAGCTGATGTTCACGTGGTCTATTAGCTCTTTAGACTATTTGTTTTCCTGTGTCTTTGGATGTCTTTACTCTTCTTTGCACCAGACAGGGAGAGATCATAGATGCCCATTCACAAATTTTAAGATCTCAGTTATTACCAAAATAGAATGTAGAATTCTTCCCTTGTGGATGTTTTGTTATGATTAAGACAATTTTTCCTTATATACTCTAGCACACAAATATGTATATTTTGCAGCATATGTAATCACATATGTAGAAATCCATGGAGGCTTCAAAAAAGTTTGTGGAAAAGCTACTTCCATTTTTCCACCAACTTTTGCAGCATCCTCATATCTGTTAAGCCTTTTTACAGTCATTCATATAGTTCCATTCTCCTAGCACTTGCTCGGTTTACATGTGTATCTATGTATACATTTTTAGAGTATTGTTATTAACAATATGGCAGGATTATGTATGTACTAGTGTTTATCTCTGGTGCCTTTAACTCTGATACTCTTTACACTGTTTTCATTTGTTTTGATAATTTTTTGCTGACCCACCTTATTATGTATTACATAAATGTTTCTATATGCATATATGTTCCTATTCTCTGGTTAGTGACTGATACGTCCTGGTGGCATAGCGATTATGCTTTGGGCTGCAATCCACTAGCTCAGCAGTCCAAAACCAATATCTGTTCCCAGGGAGAAAGATGGAGCTTTTTACTCCTGTGAATGATTACAGTCTTGGAAACTTAGAGGTGCAGTTTACAGACTTACAGACCCACAGACTCTGCTCCAGAGGGTCCCTATAAGCGAACATTAACCCCGTGACAATGAGAGTGATTTATCCTCCTTTTGCTCTCTGATAAAAAGTATTTCTTTTTGTGTAAAAAACCTTATTCTTGACTTATTAAAATTTTATACATTGTGAATTATGTGAAAGTTTACAGAGCAGATCAGTCTTCTGCTTCATCTATGAGTTTTCATCTCATCTATTGAAATCCCCACAATGAAACACTTGTATTCTTCCTCCCTACGTTTTCCATTTCCATTTCTCCTTTTTTTTTTAAAAAAAAAAAAGCTCAATTGAACTTTATCCTTACTTGAATGCTTCTTTTTTGATTTACAACAGTTGGCTATAATGTTAGTTTAGTGTTAGTGTTGCTACGAGGTGCTGCTGTGTTACTTCTGACTCATAGTGGTTGTATGAAGCTGAGTTTTCCAGGGAAACAGAAAGCAGTGACACTCATATATGTATGAGGAAGATATTTGTATCAAGAAAGGGG
>PVJH01016492.1:0-50438 GCA_004026705.1 Nesogale talazaci
AAGGTACAGTGTAGTAACAATGAAATATGCAACTTTCCTCTAGTTCTCAAATGCTTCCTCCAACCCACTATCGTGACCCCAATTCTACCAGACAAATCCAGCTAGAAAAGGAGATGTACACAGGAGTTGGAAACATGGGGAATTTAGGATAGATGATCCCTCAGGACTAATGGTGGGAGTGGTGATATTGGGAGGGGGGAGGGATGGTGGAATAGAAAGGGGGAACCAATTTCAAGGATCGATAACCTCCTCTCTGGGGTACAGACAACAGAGAAGTGAGTGAAGGGACACATTGGAGAGTGTACGATATAAAAAAAGTAATAACAATTTGTAAATTATTAAGGGTTCATGGGGGAGAGGGAGAGGGAAGGGAAGGAAACTATGGGAAGCTGGTACTGGGGGCCTAAGTGGAGGGAGGATGTTTCTGGTTTGATGATGACAACAAGTGGGCAAATGTGGCCTGCATACAATTGACGTATGCATTGATTGTGATGGGAGTGGTATGAGCCCCCAATAAAATGATTTCTTTAAAAAATGGAGGGAAAAGAGGAGCTTATACCAAGGGCTCAAGTAGAACATATTTGGAAATGAATATGACAGCATGTGTGCAAGTATGCTTGATACAAATGATGTATTGAATGTTACAACAGCTGTAGGAGCCCCCAATAAAATCATTGAAAAAAATTCTTAAACTAAAAATAATAAAGCTAAAAAATTTACTTTTAATCACAGTAATTATCCTTGTCTTTCTGCATGTTTAAACATAAAACTTATTTTGATTTCTCCCACCATTCCTCTTCCTTATTAGTTAAGGTGATTAGATATGATGTGTTGATTCACCTAAAAACCTTCCACTTAGAAAGCAAAACTCTAGCCATGTGAGAAATATCAGAAGTCAATTGTGCATGATACCAGATTGTTCGCTTCTCTCCACTCTGTTCAGTGCCCTCGTTAATTCAGAAACATGAGGTACAATAACGTTTAACATAACCAAGGTAAGTGTAGGAGTCAGGAGCGCCACCTCTCCCATCACCCTGTTTCCTTTTCTCCCAGTAGAAAACTTTTCAAAAGCATCCGTTCCCCGTGGATAGTCTAAGTCACAAGCAAATACAAGCTGCACTTCAGCAACCTGTCCAGAGCAAGCAAACTGTTGACTAGGAAGAACGTTCATGGAAAAAAGGATATTGGAAGTTCTCAGTTATACCTACACCATTGTGAGGGGGACCACGCAAAGCGTCTGGCAGGCTCCTCCATCACTTTGCAAATTAATGAGATCTTGAAAATGTGTAACATTTGAGACCCACACTAAGTTATGTATTTAGATCGCAGCGTTTACCTAACGACACCCCAGTGACTACTTCCCCAGTCTCCTGAGCAAAATAATCATCATTACCATTCTCATTGCACTGCCTGAGATATACAGTAATTAACGAGGCAATGTATTTGTCACTGAGACCAAATACCGCAACTGGTTTCTCCACGAGTTTGGGGGCCTCAAAGGAGAGAATAAAAGCAAAGAGACCCAACATCTGACCAAGGTTGCACTTTCAAGAGTCCTAGGATTCTAGCTTCCCTCCCCTAATTTTTTCTTTATTCTGAAAATATGACTGCACACAAAAAATGACATGTTGGTTTTCTTGCTGAGACAGTTAGACTCATGGTTGTTAGTTTTAGGATTGCTGGTTAACATTGTTTTAAAACCGTATTACCATTCTTTCATGCCATACTAAAAGCAAAGCATGCAAACCAACAAAAAGTCCCTCTGCCAGGCTGTCAATTGCCAACATGCTGCAACCTTGTAAGACAGGGTAGAACTGCCCTTGTGACGCTCAGAGATTGCCACTCTTTCCAGGATTGAAAAGCCTGTCTTTCCCCTGCTGACCTTGTAGTTGACACCTCAGTTCGTAACCACTACACAGGGAAAATCCAACGAACACTCCAGTGGAAGAGTAGGCTCAGGAAACATGTTGATGTCTTGTTCCCAGTCTTCAAACGGAAGTCTTCACACTCTCCATGACTTGCCCACTCATATTCAGAGACGGAGCTCCTGGTGGTGTAGAGGTTTGGCTGCAATCTCCAAGGTCAGGCATTCAAGACTGCCCCCTGCTCCCTCGGGAAGAAAGCCAGGGCGTTCTATTCCTGGAAACCATTGCAGTCTCAGAAACAACTCACAGGGCCAGGCGGTTCTACAGGGCCCCAGAGGGTCGCTAGGAATCAGTATCCACAGTGAGTCGGCAGGACTCCACGGCAGGGAGTTTCGATGGGAAGAGAACCTGTGTGTTTTCTTGTACCATTTGTGTTTCTCTGAAGTCACGCAATGCACAGTGCTATAAAGGACCCTCCAGAATCCTTTGAAAACAATGACAGTTTGCATGCTTTTGACATAGCCTCTATCAGTCCTCTCTTCTTTTTTGATAAGTATATTTAATGTTATCAAGTTACCCCTGATCACTGTTTGTACTGCTTCTCAATTTTTTTTTTGATATGGTGTGCTTTCATTTGTATCTATTTTTAGGATTTTAAATTTTCTCTTTTCATTTCTTCTGTTACCAAATATGTTCTTTAGTTTTTGCACATTTGATTTTTTAAAATTTTGTCATCCTAGTATTGATTTCAAATTATGTAGTGTTGTGATATCAGATGATTAAATTATCTGATTTTAAGCTGTGAGGGGCATGCTTTGTGGCTTAATATATGGTTTATTCTGAACAATGATCTATGTGCACTGGAAAAGAATTTCTATGACGTTGTTGATGGATGGGGTGTTTTGCAAATATGTACAGTTCATTTTAATGAGCAAACCCACTAGCATAAGGAATTATTTAAACAAGTTTTCAACTCTGACAGCTGCACAGATGGAAGGAGAAACCTGGAAGACCAATGAGGAGAGTTGACTAGGTGGAGAAGAGAGTGTTTTTAAGGCAGTGAAACTATCCTGTGGGATACTATACTGGTGGACAGATGGCATTACACATGTTTCAAAATCTAGGGGCTGTACCATAACACACAGTGAGCCCTCACAGGGATGCCTATTAACGATGGGTTTGAATTAAGTAGGTAAAATTGGGTCATTGATTTTAATATATACACCCCAAGAAGGCAAGACACTAAGAACAGGTGAGACAATGTCCAGAATTAAGGGAAATTTATGGGAATTCTGTGTATTTTTGCACAGTTTTCTGTGATTCTAAAACTTCTCTAACCAAGAAAGTCTTTCTTTTAATAGCCAGAAGACATTTTGAGTGGCCACCATCTGTCCTGCATAAATAGTATCCACAAAAAATAAACACGTGGGCTTGCATTTTATATTATAAAATTACCTCTAATCACTGCTGAAGACACACGGTTGGCTGCCCCCTCTGACCACAAGCTTCCCTCTTCTCTCTTCTCCCCCCACCTGCTCACCAGGAAAATCGACAATGGCATGGTCAATGGCGTGAAGACAAAGAACGGGGCAACACCCAGAAAACGATCAAAACCAATCAAAAGGTGGGACTCATTTCAGTTGAAGTTGGCAGGATTATTTTTGATACACGTGTTCCTTATGTGAAAAGCTATGGATTCCTTCTGATTTCACTAGGAAAGTCCTTAATACAAGTTTTTAAAATATTAAAAGTCCTCGTGTTATATTACAAAAGGGGAAATTATAAATTATAAAATTTATCCCAAGGTCTTTCTACCTTGTCTTTTAGCAAATCTTCTGTCTTCCCATTCTTCTTTCCTCCAAGGACATCAAGCTCCTCTCCCCAACCCAAAGTGCACTGGGCCATAAACCTGGATTCCATGCACAGAGTTAAGAGCCTTGATTGTTCAGTTCAAAACTTAACTCTTGTTTTTTCTTGAAGGAATATCAGAACATGCTCATCATTGTCAAACATAATGACTACTAAATATGTTCGCAGCATCGCAGGCTTGGTCTATTTCAAGAAACACTTATTGATTATCTACCATTAGTCAACAGATCAAAGGATGAGCTGTATTCAGTAAATCTTCTGTGCAAGAACTTTTTAGACTGTGACAGTTATTTGCTTATGTTAATTTTATGATTGAAACGTAGGGGTGGAGTCTAGCCTGGTAATCTGGAGATAGGCATTGAGGAGGTGATGAGGCCTCTATGTGGGCATGGCTTTTTCCTGAGACTTCTGGGAAATCTCATGATATTTCCCTCATGAAGATGAGAAGCTATCTTCCCCAGTTGTTGTGAGTTAGTCTCAGAGGCAATGAATCACGGAAAAGACAAGATGACAGCGTCCAAGAAGCTAGAGGAGCCGGCTGAGAGACCACACGGCTTTGCCCTGATGAAGGCAGACCTCTGAAGCTGGAGTGGCATGCTGTTGATGGACCCTGAGCCCTGGAAGCAAGGAGCCATGGGGAGACCCCCACCAGTGCTGGGATTCTGCACCCACTGGCCTGTGACTTCGTGAGTTGGAAGGAGATTTTATAGACAGATTTCAGGCATATGAGTTAATATCGGACCTATGACTTTGAACTGGACTGGGCTGGGATGCCTTCTCTGTGTCACATTCCTTTTGTATATAAACCCCTTTCCTTATACCTATATGTGTGTCTATTGAATCTGTTCCTCTAGTCTACCCGGACTGACACATAGACTATTGAAAAAGCAAGAATATTTCCTTGAGGACTGAGGTCTAGCCTCACCCAAACCATGGTATTTTCCATCACCTAATGTGCTTGTGAGAGTTGGACATCAAATAAGGAAGACTGAAGAAGAGTTGATGCATTTGAATTGTGAGGCTGGAGAATAATATTGAAAATACCACTTTCTGCTAAAATGACAAATCTATCTGCACTTAATACAGCTAGAGTGCTTCTTGCAGACAAGGATAGCTAGAATTCATCATATATCCTGTGGACATTTTATCAGGAGAGACTAATCCCTGGAGAAGGGCATCCTCCTTGATAAAGTGTAGAGAAAAAGAGGAAGACATTTAAGGAAATGGATCAGCACAGTGACTGCAACAATGAGCTTGGGCATAGAAACAATTGTGAGATGGCGCAGGACATACTGTGCTTGGTTCTGATGTGCCTCGGACCGGACTGGATGGTTCCTAAGAGCAACAACGACAACCTATCAGGATGAGTCTAATGATTTAAGATTTGAATTTTAATGGGGAACTTCAGATTTTGACCTAGGAGATAATGAAAGAAAATAGATGCAGTACAAGGTTTTTAAGTCCACTCATATATATATGTATATTGTTGCTGTTTATTTATTGCCATAAAATTGGCTCTAACTCATGTGACATTTTATTTAATAGAATGAAACCTGACCCAATTCTGCACTGTCTTCATGATAATTGATATGCCTATTTGTTTCTCTCATTGGCTTCCTATTTTAACAACCATGAAGTCATTTTATAGCGTTGTGTGGGCGCATGTGTGTGCACCCCTGACTGCATGTAAAAGGGACACATGTCAAATCACTGTCATTCTTACATCTAAGGAACTTCTTGGTTGTGTAATAAGACTGATTTATTGTTCCTTTGTCATTTGGCAATCCAGACTATTATCAAGTTTCTTCATCAACATCATAATACAAAACATCATGTCCTCTGTTCTACATCTTCATTTACATTGTCTACATCTTTCAAAGTCTGCATATGAGGTCATTAAAAAACTGTGACTGTAGTCAAACACAGGCCAGTCACTCACATGACTTCTTTTCTTTGAGCTCAACTTCATATAATTTAGAATCTTCCATTGTTTTCTCCACATAAAAATTGAATAAGTAAAGTAAAAGGATCCAGCCTTAAAGCACATATTTTCTGATTGGAATCCCAACATTCTGTCAGAATGACTGCTCTGGATCCATGCACAGAGCACAATTGGATGTCTTGGAATTCACATCCTTCAAAGTATTATAGTTTTTGTGAGCCACATACTTTAATCCCCAGGTAGGTCACACAATACAGATGTATATCTCTCTGGTATTCTCTACTTTTGGTCATGATTCCTTTGGCAATAGCAGTGTTAACCTTTGTTCAAAATCCTCTCGAGAACAGGGCTTAACCTTCTGGCAGTTCCTTGCTCATGCACAACTCCAGTTATCTTTAAAACATCTTCAGCAGAGTTTTCTAGCATGTGAAACCGATAGCATTGTTTGATCATCTATGCATTGTATTGGAATACATTTTTTTGGAATGAGAAAAGTGTAGATATTTTCAAGGTGTTTGGAAAAATTTCTTGACATATATAAGTGATTCCAGTTTGCATTTGATTTTTGAAACATCCCAATGGTCTTCCTTCAAAGGCAGAAAACTTGTGAGACCCAGAAAAATAAAGCAGTTCCGTCGAATCCTGGTTCTCACGAATTTCACTATGTAGAGGCACAATCACATGCATGTGTGCGTGCGCACGCACACACACACACACATGCCATAGACAGATGCTGGCTGGATGATAGATAGATAATAGATAACAGATAGAGATAGAAGATAGATGACTGATAGATAGATAAATGTGTTTTAGTTAAAAGTTTTGCCTATGTTCACCCCAACCCACTACCATTGACCGATAGTGACGCTATACAGGGTTTCTGAAGGTTTGTAAATACCTACAGAGCAGACAGCCTCATTTTTCTCCTTCCAAGCGGCTGATGGCTTTGAACACTAACTTGCAACCAGTAATCTAATGCTCCCTGGACAGACCCAGGGCTCTATAAACAGAGGGATATGTGTGTGTGCGGGGGGGAGGGGAGAGAGATATGTGTGCAACATACATATATACACACACACAGACATAGAGATAATGCATGAGAGTGAGAGAGAAAAAATACTCACTGCCATCCAGTTAATTCTGACTTTTATAGACACTGTAGGTCACAGCAGACCTGCCCTTTTGGGTTTTTGAAGCTGTAACTCTTTACAAGAGCACAAAATAGCATTTTTCTCCCAAGGAGCAGAAGGTATATTTGAACTGCTGACCATGCCATTAGCAACCCAACACATATCCCTTTATACCATCAGGGATCATTTACATACGTGCATCACTGATACTTACATATATCACTGCCATGGAGTTAATGCCAACTCTTAGAGAGGACAGAATAGAACTGCCCCTGTGACTTTCCTAGATCACAATTCTTTAGGGGAGTTGAAAGTCTCATATTTCTATTGATATATATACATGGAGGGGGTTAGATTCCTTGCTTAGAGAAACCCATACTTTGAGTAGAATTGCTTATTTAGAAAAAAATCAAACTGTCATCAAAGTCGATTCTGACTTAGAGCAACCCTATTGGATAGAATATGTGTCCCTACAGGTTTCTAAAGCTTTAAACAGTTACAAGAGTAGAGAGCTGCATTGTGAGATGGGATGGTTAGGTTTGAACCGCTCATCTGGTGGTTATGCAAATTCTACTAGGACACCGAAGCTGCTGCTCATTCAATATGTAATCACCATGTCAGCATAATGGATCTTGCACAAATTCCCCTATTGACCTACACACAAAGAACATATTATTAGTCACAAAACTATTTGCGAAGAAAAGCATTTCTAAATTTTTTTCAAAATATGTTTTTCCTAGGAAATATTTTCGAGCACTATCTTGTATGATGGTCTGTACACAATAGCAAAGTTTGCTTCTTGTTCCTAGTGATCTCCATTCTTGAGTTCTCAAAACACCTTTAAACTCTCCTTTTCAGAACTCATGATCTGAAATTTTAAAAACATTCAAGTTTTTCAAAGTATTTGAGAATCCCTTTGACACTTCAGTACAGGCCCTGGCCAACTTTTGTTACAAACTGATAGCATGAATTTTACCCAAAGTCTAGACTTGAAAATTTTACTCGAATAGGTAATTCACTCAAACAAATTCCCCACCAAAATAGAATAATTGCACTTCTAGTATGATTAATTGGTATATTTTAATATCTAATAAGGAATCTCATACCTTTCCTATGACATAGTCACAAATGTCAACATTTTTGCTTGTGACATAGTAACTCTAAAAATAGCAAATGAATAAAATGTTACTTTTTAAGGTTACAGTCAAAATAAAATTTCAGCCTAATAACTCTTATTCTTATGTTCTGTTTCAGAGATGAAAAGGGGTAAGTAATTAGCATAATTAATATATAAGCGACTATATCTATTATGCACACATATATTACAGGACCATTTCTGAAAGCTTTGTGCAGTAAACTGCATTAATCAAGAAAATTAGTTCAGTTTTAAAAACTGTAAGGTACTCCAAATTTGAGGTCCAGGAAGATATTTCAGAATAAAAAGCATATACACCATCTATAAATATGGTTGCTCTTTAGAAACAATTATGTAGAAAGAAGGACAGGAAGCTCTAGGAGATAGAAAATTCAGCCTTCTAAGAAAAGGCCTATTGGGAGAACTTTGTCAAAATGAATATTTTCAGCTATTCCTCTGTTTTATTAAGGTCTCCTTCTATTGACTCCTCACCCCTCCCATGGGTCTTCTTTTTCTGTTTCTTTGCCTTAGAGGGGAGGAAGAAGAGACTTCACATGACATACTTTGGACACGTTTCAGAAGGGGCTAGTTTCTGGAGGACGTCATACTAAGTAGAGGGTTGTGTTAGTCCGGGTAGACTAGAGGAACAAATTTCAGAGACACGCATATAGGTATAAGGAAAGGGTTTATATACAAAAGAAATGTGACCCTAAGAAGGCATCCCAATCCAGTCCAGTGCAAAGTTATAAATCCAATATTAACCCATATGCCCGAAATCAGTCTAAAAAAAAAAGTCAGCTTCTGACTCAGGAAGTCACAGGTCAGTGGGTGCAGAATTCTGGCGCTGGCAGGGGTTTCCCCGTGGCTCCTCACTTCCAGGGCTCAGGTCCATCAACAGCAGGCCACTCCAGCTTCAGAGGTCTGTCTTCATCAGGGCTAAGCCGTGTGGTTTCTCCACCGGCTACTCCAACCTCCCAGCCACTGCATTCTGTGTTGCCTGTGGTTAATCATCTCTGAAACTAACTCCCAACAACTGGGGAAGATAGCGTCTCATCTTCACGAGGGAAATACTGCGAGATTTCCCAGGAGTCTCAGGTGAAAGCCATGCAGCACAGAGGCCTCATCGGCGACTCAATGGCTTTATGCTGATTAACAGGCCAGACTCCAGCCCGACATTTCAATCATAAAAGTAACTTAAGCACGTGACTGCCACCAGGGTCAATCAAAAAGAAGAAGATGGATTAGCATGGTGACTGCAACAGTGGGCTCAAGACAGCAGCCCTGTGGGAACACTGAAGGCAGTGCCAACGGAAAGGCTCCCCACAACGACAACATCATAGATATTGAAATGTTGAAGATGTCAATTAACCGACTCACAGGCAATGCATGCATTGACAGTGCTGATTGACCCTTTTAAGGCTAATCTGTGAGGCTGTAGAGCAGATCTATCATTGGGCTGAGGTCAACCTGTGAGTGGGGGATTGGTGTCCAGTGGTAGAATTCCGACAATTCTGTGGCGAACCCAGGTTCGATTCCAGATAATGCAGTTCATGTACAGTCCCCACCCAATGATATTGTATGCTTGCCTATTTCTAGGCTGTCGCTGGGGTTTTAAAGCGCTCCTTTGGCATAGCGGTTTACACATTGGACTCCTAACTGTAAGGTCAGTTTTCCAAATCCACCAGTCATTCCAAGGGAGAAGATTGTCTATCTCTGCTGCCGTAAATATCCACAGTTTTGAAAACCCTATGTTGGGGTCTTATAAGTTAGAGTCAGCTAGATATCAGGTGATGTGGACTCCTCAATTATTGACTATCTCATTATCTGACATTTAATATTATGACAATCCCCCCCAAAAAATTACCCATCTGTCTTACACATTAAGTTACATGTATTGGTCAATAGCAAATACAGAGAGGTGAGATGAGCATGACCTTGGATGTGACGGTTCAAGTTAAGAATCAGCTCAGCTAGGAAATGGTGCTCCATGGGTCTGCAGCTGTGTCACAATGTGACTCCACATTGATATAGTAGTCCCATTCCTTTTGTTTGTGGTCATCATCCATTTTTGCATAATGCTATACTTCACTTAAGGACCTGCTCTTTGAAACCTAACTACATCAATAATATTTTGCTTCAACTTTCAGTTTTTTATAGCAAGAGGAAAATTGTGCCATCAATTATTTGACCATTTACACATAAGCTGGTTTTAATCAGTCTTTTCCATCTTTCTAAAAACAAATGGTTGATAATCTGTGATATTTTCTATTTTCTGTAAAGCCTGTTAGAAAACTTACCAATAATTTAGAAAATTAAAGATAGCAATAGTTGCCCTTAAGGTTTGCCTGTTTGCTTGTCTTGCTTCCATTACTTTAATTTTTATTCTATTTAGATATTTTGAATCCAATAAAAACAGAATTCACAGAGGACTCACCAATAAAATCAACCTTGCCATTCTGTACCTCTTGTCATCATTTTGCTTCATGCCCGTGTCATAACTAATTTCACTGTCATCTCCAAATCCTGCTACTGAAATGACTCTGTAATCTTCATAGAAACTACACCAACTTTGCTCATGTACTTACCAATATGAAAACACCATGCAAGCAGGGCTGTGTCTTATTGATGGTTGTCCACATTTCAGTCTTCCTGCAGTGCCCTATACAGACTTGACATGCAATAAATATGTATTTAATGTACGAAAGTGATAGAGCAGACTTTCGGTGAAACCCTAATTTAGTAAAGAACACACTCCCAACAAAAATAACCCATTCACTAAGCCTGTTCCATTTCAGCAGTGTTATTCTCTACACAAGGACATGAAAAGGATAAATCAGTGCCCCTGATCTCCCACATGAAATGTGACCAATTATTAGAATCAAGGGGTGGACCCAGAGGGTAAATTATCATTTATTTGACAGTAATACTGAAAAGTGACTAATGTAAATGTTTTATTCCTCCTTAGTGAAATTCTGGGCAGGATACCAAAACTCTATCATTGGAATGTGGCACAGAAGGAATTTACTGAGAACTATATAACTATTGTTCTAACCCATTCTATGATTATAAGCCCTTTGATTTTCCTCCATTGTCAACCTTTAATATAGACACTGGTTGTTGTTGTTGTCACTGTTGTTAGGTGCCAGAGTAGGTACTGATTCATAGCAATTACGCCGACAACAGAACCAAGCACTACTTTGTCCTGTGCTCATCTTCACAATTGTTGTATTTGAACTTACGTTGCAGACACAGTGACAATTCGCCTTGTCAAAAGTCTTCCTCTTTTTCATGATCCCCTCTGCTTTACCAAGCAGGATGTGTTTTTCCAGGGACTGATTTCTCTTGACAACATGTCCAATGTACTGAAATCAAGTCTCATCATCTTGACTTCTAAGGAGCATTCTGGCTGAATTATTTCCAAGACAGTCTTGTTTGTTCTTTTGGCAGACCATGCTACTGTCAATATTCATTATCAGAATGATAATTCAGATGCAACAATTCTTCTTTGGTCTTCTTTATTTAAGATCTAACTCTCGCCTACACTTGAGGTGATTGGAAATGCCAGGACTTGGATTAGGTGAACCCTTGTCCCCAAAGTCATATCCTTGGTTTTCAACACTTTGAAGAGGTCTAGTGCATCAGAATTACTCACAATCTCTTGACTATGCTTCTTAGAGCATTGATTATGGATTGATCCAAGCAAGATAAAACCTTAGACAGCTTCAATCTTTTTTTGGGTTTTCTTTACATTGAGCTGTAATTTAGACTGAAGGCTGACATCCTTGATCTTCACCAAAAGGTGAAGCCCTTTTAAGTCCTCCTCTCTGTCAGCAGGATACCACAGGTCATGTCATCTGGATACCACAGGTTGGTTGATGCATATGATATAAAACAAATATCAAACACACTTTATCACATGCAAGTGAAATACCCTCTTGCTCATCTCAAACTTCAGGGGTCATGGTTATAGATCTTTGTCCATGATTTTACTCCCTATGGAATTATTAAGAGTTGCAACTAATAAAATATACACCAGAGCCACTAGATTAAAAAATAGGAAACAAAATTCTGGGTTTGGTTCAGTCATTCAACAGTATTTGCTAAAAGTTGTGAGGCTCTACAGTTTGAGAATTTAACATATGAGAAAAACCCATGCCAGAAAATCCACTTAGGAAGTTGCCTTTTGAACAAAGTCTAGGATTCAGGGTTATGAGAAAGCCCTGTGAGCCTCCTCGAGGCAAGCTAGAGTTGGTCTGCATCATGAACTGACACGGGAATGGAGGTTTGGATTTTGAGTCAGCTGCATAGGAAAAACTTTTTAGAGGATACTGCCATTGGGGCATAATTATTATCGGTAAGGGGTCATATTTTCAAAATATATAGGTTGTCCATATGTGTTTATGTGTTACAAACACTTTACTGTTTATGATCCTATTTCCTTCCCAATAAAAACTCATGAAAAAAGAAGAACGGTGTAAATTATGAAGGTAATCAGCAAAAGTCTGCAGATTCAAGTTAACTCAGAGGCATCTTGAAGAAATCCCTGTGATTTACTTATGAAGCCAGTCACTGATAGCCTAGAGAGCCCATTGGCACACATGAGCCGCCATCAATTGAAATAAACGCAAGAGAAGCAAGTTGACTTTGAGGGTGTTTTCAAATGTTTGTCAGAAATTTGGGGAAAAAGTGATAGTGGATTTTTCCCATAAACTATTTGAAGCCCCCCAGTAAGCTATTGTTATACTTACTGTAGAATGTGGTGATTTCTCCACTGTCTTACAGATTAGTAATCAGAGCCCTGAACTAATGTGTTTTGAATTCACAGAGAGCATATTGTCTCATAAGTTTTACATGAAATACCTATCACAACCTCAAGGGGGTATACTATAAAGAATTGATGAAGTCTCAGTCTGTGAAAACGACTTGAAACACGATGGGTTTTAAGTTTCATGCTGATAAATATGAAAGATCATTACACACACAGAAGGTGTTAACCTTGCCAATCAGCAAAGACATTCATATTAAACAGGATTCCATTTTCCACTTTACAAATTGACAAAATGTTGCTCTCTGCCTCATATTTGTAGGACTGTTATTGTCTCAAAAGTCTCGGTCATGGACTGTCATCCATCATTTTCTCTATAACAACATTTCATTCAAAACTTCCTGCCCATGCCATGATTGAGTGTCAGGCAAGCTTACTCCTGCATCTGAAGCCATCTAAAAGAGTAGGAGTGGGAGGAATTCCAATCATCTAGAAAGATGAGGAACCAAATGATGCAAGGATGCAGTTGACTTATCACAAATGGTCTGTACTTTAGAACACATCATCATCAATAGCGGACTCAGAATTCTGTCTTGATTCATTCCAAAGAAAAGTCTACTAAACCCCTACCAAGACAAAGATACAATTCTTTCCCTCACATTATTTTTAAAAGTTTTATATGGTATAATTATTCACCTGGAAAAAATTAATGACATTTTATAAGTTTATGTGGGCAACATACTTTTTTTAAGAAGTCAAACTAAAATATAGAAATGGCACTTGGTCTCTAAGTTGCATTTCTCCTCTGCCTCCCTGTAATACTGCCTTAACATAACTGGTTTAAGATAATATTAATCTGATGCTACAAAAAAAAAAGCTAATTAGGTCCCTAGTCAATGTGAAGTCCACATTAGTACATTGGCTGACAACAGAAAGCACTATTGTACTCTTTAAAATTCTCTTTTGTAGAAAAAGAATAAAAGACAAAATGTAATGTGAAGAGCTTTTTCATTTTGTTCTGTTTCTTTCTACAAATAAAACAAGGTTGCTATAGTAGGAGAGAAGGGTAAGAAAGCAGAATCAAATGAGTTTTAACTACATTGTCTCCTAGAAGTCAGGCGAGAAGAGATTATTCTGGCTACACATATTGCAAAGTTTTATTGAAAGATTGACTAGCCTAGAGAATATATAGTGTAGAGTTCATTAAAATGCCCATCATCCTATCTTGAGGGAGAAATACATTCTCTGGAGAAGGAATTCTGAAATCACTCACTTAAACTTAAAAGAAATGAGTGCAAAATTTAAAAAACTAAATTTCAGAACTTGATATATTTTCATTGTTAGGAACATTGAGGAATATGTTGAGAAGAAATGAGTATGAAATATCCCATTTAGCATGATATTTGCAGTAATAACCCATCCATCACCAATTATTCAGATCTGAACCTAACTTAAAGGTTTCACATACCACTTGCCTCCATCTCCCAAGTAGCCCTACAAACCCTGGGAGGAGAATTTCTGCCAGTAGAACCAGTGACTCCATGGGCATCAGGTCCCTTTATCCTGATTAAACAGGACACAAAAACGCATGGTGTTGGCAACATTGAAAGACATTTTAATCACTCAAGCATAACCATGAACAAAGGAAAGGTTTCATCATCACAGTGTTTCTTTGGCCAAACCCTGTCTGGGATGGGCTGGAAGTCAAGCATGTGTCCCTTCTCTTTGCACTGGGGATAGAGGGCCCTGCGGATCCTCCTTCACCTGGTTTTGCATTCCAGAGGCTACATATCACACTGTACAATATACACTGTACAGAAAGAACATTTCCCACATGATCACCCAAAGAAGCAGATAGCCAAGGGTGTAGGTGCAAACCTGGAATTGCTAACCTAGAATTGAATCTCTTGAACTCTGATACTTACTAGACTAGTCAGGAGGAGGTATGGTTGACTGTACTGAAGCCCAAACATGCTAGAGGAGATGGAGAAGAAGAGGGAGTAACATAGCTCCTTGAAATATCTGAAGGACCCCATCCACTTAAAAGCTAAGGTATAATATTCCTCTAACATATTATATTTACCACATTTATATTTATAAACCACATTATAGGGCACTCCATGTCTGACGGAAGGACTGATGGATATTTACTGACAAAAACTCCAAGAATTTATTTTACCACCTTACCTGAAACCTAACACTGCTAATCCCGCTCTTGAAAAATGACAGAGCATATTTTTCACAGCTCTTGCATTTTTCCAGATGAAAGACTTTTATCATAAATCCAAAGGAAGATTGAAAGATAGAGTAGATCTTCCTTCTTCCCAAACCATATTGGAGCAGCTGTCTTATGGACTTCCATGATGAGAAGTTAATTCAACTTACTGAGTTCTAAGGGTCTATTCTGAAACTAGTCATCCCATGGCATTGCACTTACTTATTTGCATTGTTTTCTTGATGAATAAGATTGTAGGTGGTGATGTGGGTCCTTGCAGAAATATAAGAAAAGCAATATCTCCCACTGATGGGTATCTTCTTTTGTATGTCCTGCTTCAGGGAAGGTCACTATACAATTCAGCCCACATCTACCAAACCTGGATTTATTCATTTCTTTCTTTTGACACTTCTTTTTTCCTTGGTCTCAATCCCAAAATGAGTTTGAAGTGGAGGGAGAAAATGTCTCCATCTAAGGTTCAACTTACCTCTTAGAAGAATCAATTATAAAGTATGTTAGGTAATTCTCATTTTAAAGCACTCTTTTGGATGCACTCCATCAGCCATGGTGGTTTGAAACATGTTATTTAAAAAGTAAATAGCACTGAGCCCCAGTGACGTAGTGGTTGTGCTCCGCACTGCGGCCCACTGGGATGGAGGTTCAATTCCAGCTCACAGAAGCAAAAGCTGGGCCTCCTACTCCCACCACCAGAGGGCAGTGATGCCTAAAAAAAAAATTTTTAAGTACATAGTCCAGAGAATATCTAATGTAAAGTGCATTGCTCAGCATCCAGAGAAACACATTTGCTGAAGAAGGAATTTAGAAATTGCTCATGGGGAGAAAGAAAGAAAGGAAGAAAGAAAGAGAAACTGCTCATATGGGGAAAGCACCTGTCATAAGAAGTAGAACTTACGAGTAATAATTATTTTAAATGTGTCAACTATTTTAAGAAATAGGTTAATTACCAACTTAAGAGATTAGAGAATTTATTTTCCTAGTGATTTATACCACAATTTTTTTCCTATTTGACAGAAGTTAAAATTCCCATAGTGCAAACTAAGTTGTATATGCTTCAAAATTTGTCATTTATTGGAATGTTCTTTGAGATCTTTAACACTAAGTACCTTGAGATCATTGAAGTTTAGAAAGCATTGCATATTATACCTAAATATTTATAGATGAATGTTCTGAGAATTTCTGTAGGAAAGAAACCTGTTTATCTTTCACTTTTTAAACTCATTGTACAAAAGAGTATATATAGTCTTTGAACTCTTAGGAAAAAAATATATAATTTGTGTGTGTATATATATACATATATAGATTATGTGTGTGTGTGCTTTAAAAGTTCATGGATATTTTCCATTTTCTTTTCATTGTACTTTTGCACAAACTTTTTGAAGTTCCCTTGTATGAGCACTCCTACATAATTAAAGTTTCAGAGTATGCATATTAGAAAATTATGTCCTATAAGAGTCCATCAAAGTGGAGTAGTCTGCCACTGTGAAAATGGAATTACAGAAAATTAAAAGTCTAAAAGTAGAAAAAGAACACTAGACATTTCATTGATTCATGAGCCCTGTGGTAGCAAAATGCTCAACAAAATCCAAACATGGCCAGTTGATATTCTTATTAATTCTGCAAGAGTGTGGGTAAGACAATTGAGATCAAGAACAGAGCAAAACAGTGAGAGTTAAGATGCTGCTGAGCGTTACATAGGAGAGAGGGCTTATTTAGCAGTTATAGAGCATTGCTGAGACCAATCAGAATGATTCAGGGATTTCTTGATAGGATGAATAACGGAAAAGGAGAAGAAGCCATATGTATGTTCATATGGATTGAGTCAGGGTGGATTATCCAACAGGCAAGGTAAACTCAGGCTTACTTGTACTTACATAATAATCTGTAGTGATTGATTTCACCATTTTGCATGGGTTTCACCAAATCTCTGCCTTTTTCTCCACTTGGTTTCCTCCCACCTGCTTCTTCTGGGAACACTGTAGACCTGCCCTGACTCCACAAGTCTGGATTAAATGTCATTCTTAGATACTACACCAAAAGACCTTATTCCACTGGAGTAGTGACCATGCTGGTGTCGGTATCCTTCTTACTCAACCATCAGTCTTTATTTTTTAAAAGTAAAGTCTATACCTAGCCTGTTCACTATGGAATCCTCATGTCTTGACAGCATTGAGGATATAAATTGTGTTTAACAGACACTTGATGAATTCATGAACAGATTATTCAAACTCACGATCATACCACAAAAAGAAAGCATATGAAAATCACACAGGAGTGCTATCACAGGAGTCTATGACATTTCCATTTTTTGCTACTACTGCCTTTTCACTGCCGACTATCCTCACTCCCTCTCGGTGGTTTCCATTCCAGCAGCTAATTAATGCAAGGACCACACAATATAGCTGGAAAGATCATATAATTTATTGTCTGAATTGGATCACTTTTGAGTATAAAAAGAATAGTGTTCATAATCTATTCAGAGATAAAAGATGCCAATTTAGACTATTCTGGGAAAATAGCTTAGATGATCACACTAAGAACAGAACATAATTCATTTTGAGCTTCTTATAAGAAAAGCTTCTACTGGTGGCTTCTTTTTTTGTTGTTTTTTGGGGTTTTTTTTTGGGGGGGGAGCATCATTGGCCTCTGTTGGGAATGGAAGGACTGGTGGCTTCTTTAGGCCAATCTGCTGAAAACAGGAAGAAGAAGCTACAAGGTTCAAATCATAGCAACCCATCATTAAGGTTATGACTCTGAAAATTCTTTGATGGTATCAGTGCCATTGCAGGTATCTTAACCAGATTGTCTCTTTTAAAAAATAGTAATAATAACAATAATAACACATGCTAAGCTTCCTTAAAAGGAGTTCACGGAGACCTCGCAGACTGCATAGAGTTGAAACTCCCTGGAGTGAGTGTTAAGTAAAAGGCACAGTCCTAAGGGAATTCTCAAGAAGTTTTTCTGATTTGAAGATTACAGTTTCTGAGTGTGACTTGCAATTGGCTATTGGGAAAAACTGGGTCTTTGTGGTATCTTAATTGATGTTCTCTATTTCTCTGGGTTCTAATATCCATTGCAATAGATGGCTCCACAACACTCACAAGCAAAATTCATGATTAAAGGGTTTATTAAGGAAGTTAAGTTGAAAATACCATTAAGAAGTATTCAATATAGTTGCTTATCATGGCATATTACAAAATTCTTTCAGATCTTCTGATCTATGCCTGTGGCAGTCACGAAATCTAGAGTCCAATTTGAGGATTAAAAGTGTGGGGATAGAGTGTAACCTGTTAATCTGGACATAGCTCATGAGACCTTTCTGTGGGCATGAACTTTTCCTCTGAGAATTCTGGGAAATCAGGTACTTCCTTCTTGAAAGCAGGAGACATTCTCTCACTCCCTTGGGAACACTCAACTTACTAGGCTGACTCCCTGTGCAACATTCCTGAGGAGAAGTCACATGAACCTACCCTGAAGCAGCCAGAAACCTGGACCTAGAGAAACCACTTGGAGACTCCTGCCAGCACTGAGATGCTTTAGCGCCACTGGATCCAAAGACTCTCTACCCACTGGCTTGCGGTCATTCTGCATTTGGCATCATTGCATGTGTTTCATGAGTCTGAAAAGGACATAGATTGATATAGGACATATGGGCTAATTTTGGACCTATGAACTTGACTAGACTGGGTTGGGATGATTTTCTCAATGTTCAATTGCTCTTGTATATAAACCTCATATATATGTATATACTTATATATATAATTTATGAATTTTGTTTCTCTAGTCTACCCAAGCTAAAAGGGCATCCCACTCTGATGCAAGCCTCAGCCCAAAGGCACTCAGTTCTACTTGTGCGAGTCAGCAAGCCCAGCTCCCCCAGTTAAGTGCCCAGAAACAACCCACTCCTCAAGCCAGCCTCCTGCCCAAAAGACCTCACCTTGACTTTCTCTATGGGTTTGAAAACCCACCATTTTGTTCCATGCTCTGGCTCCTATTTCTGCTACTCCTCCTCTGATGAGTACATGTTATCCATATTCAGGAGATTTGCTGTGTGGGTATCTCAGGTCCAAAGAATGTGATTCACTGCTGGCTGTGGTTGATAATGAGATCCCATCTCCTGCTTCTCAGAGGGCTCGTTTTATACACAGCAGGATGTTACTCCAGGGAATCCAGTTCCCAATTGCTCACAAGTAGATTCTTATCTTCTTACCGGAGCCACACAGGGAAAGACGTTTGATGGAACTTAGAGGCTTTGGCTAGAAGAGCTACATTAAAATTTTCATTGCTGTCCAGTGCCACAGGAGGAAGTTTGCTAATAGATTGGCTTTCCAGGGAGAAAATCAGTGTCAAATGGGAGCTGGACAGAGTAAAATGAACTATTTCAAATTACAAAGACCAGTACTATTACCCTGAAACAAGAAAGAGCTTCTCTTAAATTGTCGATATCTTCTCCTGCACCAAATAGTCCTTATCCCTATATCCTAAGACTTAGATTAAGAGAACTGGTAGCACTTGTTTGACTGCAAGTGTCGCAGTTTGGACCTACCGGCTGCTCTGTGAGTGAAAGCTGAGACTTTCTGCTCCTGTAAAGATTTGCAGTCTGGGTAACTCACAGGGACAGTTCCACCCAATCCTCTAAGGTCCCTATGAGTCAGAAGTAACTTGAAGGCCGTGATTTTATTTTGTTTTGTTTTGTCTTTCTCTCTTACTTTTAAAGAATAGATTAGCACTACCCAACTCCATTCTAAAGACGCATGTGTGAGAGCCGAGGATTCAATCTGGTTTTATTACCTCTTTCCTATAGGTAATTTATTTACCGGATTCCCAACAGACTTGAAAAATGAACCATGGAATAAGACCCACTTAGAAGTTAGAGCTGTCTGAATAACAAAATACTAAAATGACCCTGGCAGGGGCAGGGGACAGGAGGTGGGGGGCAATCCAATCTCATTCTTTGCTGACAATAATGGGAATTGTTAGTGTTTGATATAAGACAGGGACAAAATTTGCTATATTTAAGACATTTGTGGAAAAAGATACTTTTTATCAAGAAGCAACATTCATATATTTAAACAGTATTTGCCATCATTACAATGGAGGAAAAAATACTAAGAAAAATAAGTGTAGGGTTATCAAGAAGACTTATATGAAGATGGCAAGCTTCTGAAATTTATATCAAAGCTAGAGTCCTTTGAAAAGATAGTGTACTCATTAATAGAACACGGTGTCATCAATTTATTGTTAGCGCGGGAACCAATACACTCTCAACGTCACATGGCTGTAACGTGACACAGGTGACCCCAAATTAGGACAAATTTGTTTTTCTCTCCTGAGAGAAAAGGGCTAGAATTGTTTGAGAAAAACAAACACTCCTCTTACCTAACAGTGGTTCATCTTTTTCTCATATCTAAGGTAGTGTTTTTCTTATATAGTCATGTGTAATTAGACAGAGCTCATCTAGGTTTCAAAATAAAAACAATTTCTACATACATCTGTGTTTTTAAAAGAAATCATTTTGTTCATTTGCTCGTGATGTATCACACACTGGGTAGCTTCAGTGATAATTTGTTCTGCTATGGATAAGTCCTGTAGATGAGAAGTCAAACAATAGACTAATTTTATTAAAACCAGTGTGTCAGTGGGATGCAGTCTTTCCTGGAAGTTCTAGAGAATAAGAGCACTTGACTTTCCCAAGGTCTAGGAGCACTGGTGTTATAGTGGGTACTTGTTGGGCTGTGATTCTCAGGGTACGTAGTTCAAAACCACCAGCTCCTCAAGAGAAAGACCAGACTGCATAATCCTATAAACAGTCCCAGTCTCAGAAACCCAAGTTACTGAGTCTGAGTTTCTGAGACCCCAGGGATCAGCCTTGACTCCAATGCAGGACCTTTTGAGTATTTTGAGAGATTGTTCACATTATTGACTCACAGTTGGTATAGGAGAAAAACAACACTATACAAGTTGAGGTACAGGCAGTCAGGTGGAGATCAGACCAGACCAAAGGAGGTACATGTTATTCCAATAAAAAGAAGGGGGAAGAGGGAGGAGAAAAAAGGAGTGGGGGATTGGAGATGGTGGAGCAGGTTAATAACCCACCCAGGAGGGAATCTTGGTTATATCTCCACAGAATTGGGAGTGTGCATGCACACTCCACCTCGGCACATCAAACCTTGAGGGCAATGTAACCTCATGAAGAAATGCATGAAAAGATTTGGCTACAGGACTGGCTCCAATCACAGCCAAACTGATTAGCTCCCTAAAAGTGAGTGCTACAGAGAACAATACTAAACCTGCAGGTTTGGAAAAGGAGCCAGCATGCTACACCCACACAGAAGCAAACCAAGAAGTAAAAAGAGAAAGGGACCATCTAAACCCCACAGCAGCACACCAAGTCTGGGGGACAACCTCACTGCACAGGGCTGCGAAGGCACTGAGAGCTCTGTCGGGCTGACAGACATGATGTCCCCTCCGTGGAGCATACCACAACAGAGGGCAATATTGAGGATACAGGGCAGGGAGTTAGTCCGTTCTGAACACCCCACAAGTCGGACGAACTAAAAAGAAAACATAACCGATAGGCAATGGGAACAAAGCAAAGCCACAAAGCCCCTGTGGAGTCCCAAAAATAGACCAGGCTAGGAGAGGCAGCTCCCAGAATTCCTTCAGGACCAGTAGGGAAACAGTCATAAAGGTAAACTGACAGACCTGGAATTATGTATGTTTTGATTTTTTGCTAGTGATTATTATCTTTAATTCTCTTTTTATTCAATCTTTTGTTTTCTTTTTGTTTGCCTACCTATATAAGATAGACATGGGAAGGAAACTCAAGGAGCAAGCAAGGGCCCATGATTCCAGAGGGACTTGGGGGGAGAAGCAGGCGGGGGAAGGGAGTGGTGCGCAAACAACGCCATGGACAAGAGAACAACTGGGGTTTTAAAATCGATGAAGAGGATGTAGATATCTTGGTGCTTTTGGAGCAACAACAATCTAGCTGAGGGAAATTACTAAGAGGTAGAAGGAGGGCGAGCATGATGGCAGGGCAGGAGGAAGATAAAAGGAAACAGGAAAGATCTGGGAAGCAAAGCTATGGACAGAGGTACAAGCATAGGTGTGTATATATGTAAATACATTAATTCATAAAAGTAGAGGTACTGGACTATGTATGCATATATAAATGGCAATACACAGAGGTAGTGAACAAATTTCAGGCCTCTGCTCATGCCTTCCTTCAGTGCAAAAACATTTTGTTCTAACTATCCGGCATTCTGTGATACTCATCCATCAACCCAATCGCTGAAGACAGAGCAGGTGCATAAGCAAGGGTGATGAAGAAAGCAGATGGTGCCAGACTATCAAAAGATAGAGCATTTGGGGTCTTAAAAGCTTAAAGTTAAAACAACAGCCTTATACCAGAGAAGCAACAAGCCCACATAGAGTAAGTATACCAGCCTGTGCTGTCATGAGGTGTCCTTGGGATTATAACACCCAAAACAAACAAACACAATCATATTGTTGAGGACAAGAGAGTTCTGAGCAGAGACCCCAAACACATCTGTAGACAATAAGGTCATAAAGAAGAGATGACTCAACTACTGGGCAATAAACCACCGATAAAAAACACAATATTCCTCTGGTTCCTTGAGGCTTCTTCACCTCCCATTTTCACGATCCCAGCCCTGCCTTTCACTGCAGACTAGACCGGAGCATGTGCACAGGGACCAATATGAGGTAGGAGCTCATGATACATGGAATCCAGGAAAAAGAATGGGAGTATCAATACCAGGAGGGAAAAAGGAAAGTGGAGAGGGGAGGGGAGGAAGGGGGATATAACCACTACCATCCCCACTGCCAGGAGAAGGAACAACAAAAACTATGGGGGAAGAGTTACAGCGGTCAGTATAAGATATGAAAATAATAATTGATCATTTATCAAGCAGTCATGAGAGTAGGTGTGGGGGGGGGGGGAAGGCGCTGATTCCAAGAATTCAATAGAAAGTAAATGTTGAAAATAATGGTAACAACATGTATAAATAAGATTGGTTCAACTGATGTATGGATTGCTATAAGAACTGTAAGAGTTGGGCTGAGCCCCAGTGGTGTAGTGGTTGTGCGCGGGACTGCAGCCCACTGGGATGGAGGTTCAATTCCAGCTCCACGGAGCAAAGGATGGGCCTCCTACTCCCACCACCTGAGGGCAGTGATGCCCCCCCCCAAAAAAAGAACTGTAAGAGCCCCCAACAAAATGACTTTCAGTAAATAGATCTTGTTCTCATTTATGTCTTCTCAATCTTGTCTAGTGAAGTCACTGTACACTCAAGCTCTTCTAGAAGCCTTACAAGCACAGCCCTGGTGCAGGGGTTATGTTTGGGGAATGCGATTCAAAAGGTCAGCAGCTCCAACCACAGCGTCTCCATGGAAGAAGGATAGGGCTTCCCGCTCCCTTAAACAATTGAGCTTCGAAATCTCACAGGGGCAGGTCTACCCTGTCTGTAGGGTTGGTGCGGATCAACATGGCAGTGAATCTGGACTTTGGAGTCTAAGAAGCTATCAAGAGGCCCTGATGAGACAGTAGATAAGCACTCGGCTGCTAACAGAAAGGCCAGTGGTTTGAACCCACAAGTTTTTGTGGGAACAGTCTACTTCTCCATAAAGATTATAGCCCCAAGTACCACAGGGAACCATTCTACTGGGTGTTATAGGGTCACAATGAATCAGGATTAACTTGATGGCAGTGGACCGAGTTTGTTGTAATTGTTAGGTAGTGTCAAAAAATGTTTGGAAGGTGTTTCCAAGAATGGAAACGCAGATCTGACAAATGTCTGAAGTGCAATGGAGATTACTAGAAGGTAATAAGATGGTTTTGTAAAAAATAAAATTTAATCCATAGCTTTGAAAAAATTCGTGTTTTTTGGGGGGTGCCCCATTATATTCTCAGGGCCCTGTATGCAGGAAGCTTGTTTTCAACACAGAGGCTACTCACTTCTGTACAAGCAAACACGTTTCTTCAGTTACAAAGAAACTCAAAGGCTAGCGTTTGTGCCTACTGGTCACTTTCTGAGAGAGAGATATGGTGGCCTGCTACCAAAACAATTACCCTCCCAGGCAGTTCTACTCACTCTAACAGGATCATCACGAGTCAGAATCTGTTTAAAAGTTCATCTATCAGGCCTGAGCCCCGGTGGCGTAGTGGTTGTGCGCGGGACTGCGGCCCACTGGGACGGAGGTTTGATTCCAGCTCCACGGAGCAAAGGCTGGGCCTCCTACTCCCACCACTTGAGGGCAGAAATGCCCAAAAAGACAAAAAAAAGGTTCATCTATCTCAGAACAATACTTCAAGGCTTGCCTCTTCTTTCTTTAAAAAGAAAATAAGAAATAAAAAAATGAACATAAAGGAAGAAAAGCATTCATTGTTTCTGTATTAATGGCCACCTTCATTACCTGGTCAAAGGTTCAAATGACAGAATTTCATTATAAATTGTTATAATGCAAGTACCCATCACATGAAGAAAGTTTTTTTCTTTTGCTTTTTAAAACCAGATATGTCAATGACAAATGTGTGATCAGAGTGTCATTTCTGCTGCTGTGCATTTCTGCCAGCAGAAATAATTATTAGAGCACAGGATAATTTTAAAATGGAATTTTGGGAAAAATCAATTGCCATTGCTGTAGCAACACAACTAGGGTGCCATCATGGTGATGCCATGTTATTTCAGGCATGAAAACAACTAATAATTTAATTTCCTTTTGCTAAAATATCCTCACCCATACGGCATTGGAAGTTGTTCAGCAAACAGCACTCTCTGTTTTTTTGTTTTTGTTTTTTCACTCTCTGCTTTTGTAAGCCCCCATTCATTTTTCTGGCTATCCAACAATTAAATTTCCCACCCACAGTAATTAGGCAATTGGTATTTTGGTCACTAAATCATTTTGTGCATTATGTACATTATACTGCTGTCTCTTCCACCTTGTCTTCATTATCTATTGTTGGTGGAACACACCACAAGTGGGTTACTTAATAAACAGAAATGTATTCTCTCACTTTGTAGGAGACTAGATATCCAGATTCAGAGTCCCTGGAAGGCTTGCTTTCTCTCTGGGCACTGGAGGAAGACTCTGGACTCCCATGAACCTCTATTCCTGGGCAATCTTCATGCATGTTGGTATCTCTCCTCCCTCGTGTCTGCTTGTTCATTCTCTTTTATATCGGCAAAGGGACTAAGACATACCCTTCATAATCCTATCTGAATAATAATAGCTAAGAACATAGACTAGTGATGGGCACACAGAGAAACACTAAATAAATATTTATTGAAAGAATAACCTGAGAAGCTCCATCTCTCTTGCCTTTTAACATCTTGAATAAAAAAAAAAAGTCTGGCATCAAAATGATTTCAGTGAACCTTAAAATAACCTGGCATATGTTTGTTTTCCTGTTTATTTTTATATTTACTTGTGCTATCATCACTCTATAATACTTTAATATTATCATTGAATCCTTGTTCTTTCAAATTTCCACTGGACATTCACAAGAAGACATTTTTGGTAAATCTTACTCAATTTGGCTACTTAAATCTGAGCGCTTGAGGCTTTTTCAATTAAGAAACTTTTTTCCCTCGATGATTTCTTTGCTCTACTTGCCTTTCCACTCTTCGTTAACTTAATGCTCACCTCTGAAATCTTTTCCAAGTCTTTAATATTTTCCAAGTATTTCTCTATGTTTATTTTACAAGCAAAATAATATTTTCCAAATTATTTTCTGGATCCAAACTGAGTCATTAGCCAAATCTATCCTATTAGGCAGCCCATCCTAAAATTCTGAATTCAAATCATCCTATTTAATAATCACGTTCTTTAATTCTTTGACAGCGTCTCATATATTATGAAGAAAGAATTCTCTAGTCCTCTTCTAAACACTAATTAAAATTTCTAAAATTATTTTCTGCTCTCTGAATTATCTGCTCCCTTGAAGGTGAATTGTTCTGCTTGACAGTCTTGATTCTTCTTTTATATGTCTTTGAATTTTTGCAAATATCTAGTGATTCATGTTTTGGTTTATTTTGTTCTTCTTTTCAAAGAAAGACTATGCCATTTGCTAGAGGTAACTCCTATGTTTTCTTTTTTTTTGTATTTCTTTTAAAGTTGCATTGACTTGAGCAACTTTTAATAGGTCCCATCCATGATTGCTGGGTACTCTGTATAAAATGGGCAGGCAAGTTTCTTTGAAATGGAGTTGACCTCTCCATCATAGCAAACTCATGAACAATGGGAGTTGACTGTGGTTTGTTCACAGGGTTCTCATTGACTGATTTTGAGACATGGGTAATTGGTTCTTTCTCTGCAGCTTGTTCGTCTGGAAGCTCCACTGGATCCTATTCAGCATTAAAGCAACACACAAGCCTGCACTGACAGAGTGGAATCTATGCATGGGGTGTCTTGGCTGGGAATTGAAACTAGGCACACTGCATGAATATCGAGAATTTTACCACTGATCCACCAATGTCCTTAAATTACCAGGAGAGTCAGGAATTTTGCAAAGACTATTATCAGGAAAAGTATATGACCTGAAAGACTCACTGACATCAAGTCAGTTCTGAGTCAGAGTGACCCTATGAGAAGACCTGCCCTGGTGGCTTTCTGAGACTGTAACTTTTTAAGGGAGTAGAAAGGTTCACCTTTCTTCCATAAAGCAATGGGGGCTTCAAACTGCTGACCTTGTGATTAGCAGCCTAAGGGTGCTATGCCACCAGGGTTCCAAAATTTACCATGAGAGAAATAACAGTTTAATATATGTCATTCTTGAAAGGAGCTGGGGATTTTTTGTTTGGAGTTTTTTATAATTTTATTTTAATGGTTTCTCTCCCCTGTCTTGTGCACAGATCGACAGTTGTCAGGAATTCCATTTTATTTCCCTCTCAAGTCCTATTAACCAACTCAAAGTCCTGTTTATAAATGAATTCTGCTTTTTTAAGAGAGCAGTTCTAAGATTTTAGCCTGAGGTGTGGAGAAGAAATAACCTTAAAGGCCAGCTGTGATACATAAAGTATTTTTAAAAACTACTCCTATTCTTGGGGTGTGTTCAGTTCCCATCTTGAAACTTCTCCAAGGATCGCTGTAGAACTTTGTGCCAACCTCTGCTGTCTTGGCTGAGTTGCCATCTTCTCTGCTCTAGTTTGTCAATTTCGTCAATTCCCATTTGCATTATCTCTTGCAAAATTTGGAAGATCTTCTTATTTCTTTTCTATGTATATAATAGCTTTATTAACATACCTTACTTGTTCCCAATATTCCATCCACATACAATTCTGTTGTTCAGTTCCATCCGTGGGGTTATACAATCAACAATGCTATCAGCTTCCCTCTCTTCTCCTCCTCCCATTTACCCTCCCGTCCCATACCACTAGGGCACCATTACTCCTGTCTTGAATTTTATGTACTGAGTGATCTTAAATATACAAATGAACACCTGCCAATCTCAGATGATTGATAAGGTAAAGCATACAAACCTTAATAGTAAAGGGAAAAATATTAAAGAACTAGAAAATAGTTATGTGGCGCATCAGTGCCATACCACACTCTGGATTTGTCATCAGTTCTGTGTGACCTTCTTATTTCTTAGGAAATTTTTAGGAATATTTTTCTGTTATCAGAATTGGATTTTGATGAAGAATAAGGTAACCCAGTTCCTCTATTAATTAATAAATATTTGTTGGCAGGGGAGAAAATCATCTTGAGAAACAAAATGCCCTGGCATTCATAGTTTAGTCATCAAAATCAAAATAACACATAACTCTAAAGCACAATAATTTCCCTTAAAATTTTGAATCTGGCTAATAGCAGCCAAAATAATTTTTAGAACTTCCCTACACCCATACTAGCAAATTAGTGATTAATGATTAATATATTGAATTACTGTAATGGATTGGGTTGTGCCCCCACCCAACATTATGTGTTGTAGATCCTAAACATTTATCCTTATAAATGCAATCCCGTTTGAGAAGAAAATAAATTTCAATTCCATACAGCCAACCAGGTGTGTTACTCATATCATAGCAGCATTTAAAAGCAAAGATTATTATTACAAGTCCCCTTATCACAATCTTTAATATCGCTTTCTATACAGAGAAGTGCTTACAGTTGTTTGTTTAAAATACTTGAAGGCACAAAATGTATTTTGACCTTCCATTGAAGTCTACCAAAAAGGACCTGTGACAATGATAACAGAACTATGAGAGGTAAGAGGAGAGCAAAAGGTGGGTACTGCTACAGGCTCCAAAGCTTTTCAAGAACTGACATCCACACATGAACTTGAGAACAGAACATTGAGGTAGAAGGAGTGTCATCATCAAACAAGTTGTACCAATGAGCTTTTAAGAAATGAAATCATGATTTTTTTTCTTTTTCAAGTTAGATAACTGATTTCATGTTTTTGACAAAAAGAATATGCCCATTGGAATTATTTTTTCCTCTGAAAAATTATCATCAATTTTCTTCCACCCTCCAAGCCTGTCCATAGCAAACTAAATTGGTAATTACTTGCTTCATTTCATTCTGTGCAAAAAACTAGAGATCTTTTTCCCCTTTCCTAGTGCATTCATGGATTCTGCTTGATCTTTGTCAACTGAACTAAGAAAAATTTAAGTATAATCATTCTCCTTTAAATTACAAACTAAAATGTTTGACACGATTGACTTGGAATTCCTCTTTGAGAAGTGTTTAGAAACACGGTGTATACACTATTGTAGTAAGAACATAAAGGAGTGCTCATACCTTGATAACCATTTCTAGAAATCCCAGAAGGAGTTGTGTTCCAATCAGAGATCTATAGACTCCTTTGTGCCATTTTTAAACATAAACTTTGTCATTTCACCTTATCTTCCAAGGAATCGGTATTAGATTACTAAACTAAGGTTTGAAAATATACCATCTTCTCCTTCTTCACTTTGAAAGACTTTTTCCACACTCATTGTCATGGAGACAGATTCAAGAGTCAATGACCCTATCCGGTAGAGAAGATCCACCCTATGGATTTCTGAGGACTGCCTTGTGGTCAGCTGCCCAACCCAGAACCCACCACTATATCAGAGTCGCTTCTTCTTTAACCTGTTTTTAAAAAGGTATAAAACTCATTAAGACAAAAGAAAGAAAGGGCAAAGAAGTCTTTAAGCAAATACTTGAAACCAAATATAGTGGTCTCATCTGTTTTGTGTAATATCACATATTGTGCTATAATATATATAGCAAAAACTACCATTGTGATTCTCATGTGCGAAATCCAGAGGCATTAATCAAAATAGCTATGTTGTACAACCATCACCATTACTCCCTGAATGTTTCATCCCTCTAAACAGAAATCTGCACCATTGAGCAGGAACGCTCAGACACCACTCTCCTACCCCTGGTAACCTCTAGTCTCCTTTCTGTCTCTGAATGTGCCTATCCTATGCTTTATTTTTTTGATCAGATAAATAAGCGTGGAGTTATTTTTACCGTTTTCAGAAATATAAAGACAAAATCCATCTGTGTGATAGTAGATTTTGAAAACAACAAACAAGATATACCTGACTTCTAGCTACTTGGATTATAAATCTCTGATTACCTAAAAACAAGTACAAATGATGTAGAACCTTGACAATACTCTGAAAAATACTGTTTTCCAGAACTATGGACTTCATCCCAAATAATTGTAATAGTGATGATGTCAGTGATCATCATTAGGGCCCTGCCGTCTGCTTAAAGTACCAGAGAAAAACAGCATGATCTGTCCTGCAAGTCACCAGGCATACCAGTCACTGACACCACCCACTTTTGTCTTCACACTTGACCACTCCATTCAAAAATGCCAAAAGCAGCCCCTGATATCACCGGGAGGAAGACTAAATGATGCAAAGAAAACACACAGGCACACCATGATTCTCCAAGCAGAAAAACTCAGAGATCAGGTTCTGATCTTCACGTGAATTCAGGTAGGATGTACATGAGTTTAACACAACAAATTGACTTCAGTAACTTTCATCATGTGGCTGCTGGGCTATTACATGTTTTAAAAGATTTATATTGCTACTTAAAAAACATGGTCAGAAATGAATTCTCAAGGACTAAGTGTTTCTAAAACCAGGAAATTCAAAACGAATACGTGTCACCAGGCATTGAGTCTGCCTAGGAAGTCCACATGCTCGAGTGAATGGAAAGGGACTGGGCTTGTGGGGAGACAGAATGTGGTGGAGGCCCAGTTGCCACCACCCCCTCATGCCCTTCACCTGTTTGCTTAACCTTGACAAGAAGGTCAAGATCCACTCATCAGAATCCCTTGATCATACCTACCTCCCTAATGAGAAAGAACACGGCCAGCTTGGGCTGTTTCGCTCCTGGATTGACCTCAGAGAGTGACAGTTATTATTATCTATACTTAAATCATGGGGTGGGCCCTGTCATCTATGCAGGAAAAAGGTGTTTTACTTGAATTTAAGAAAGTGTAATGTCTGGGTAGTGCACACGGTTAATACTCTCAGTTGCAGCTGCTATCAAAAGTCAAAGGATTGAGTTCAAGCTATAGGCATAAAAGAAAGGCTGGGAAATCTATTTGGGCAGATCTTAAGAAACAAAAGGACTCACAGCTTATAGGCAGAGCAGAACTGTCCTGGTGGGTTGCCTGCATTGTAATATTTCTTTAAAAAAAAAACACAAAAACTCACTACCATTGAGTCAATGCCCATTCATAGCCACCTTATAAGATAGGGAAGAACTGCCCTCTGGGTTTCTGAGACTCACAATGCTATTGCAGAGTATAAAACTTCATTTTTCTCCAACAGAGTGGTTGCTATAGTCAAATGGCTCACCTTTCTGTTAGCAAGCCAGCACATAATACACTATACTCTCCAAACCAAAATCAATGCCTCTGAGTCAATTCGACTCATGGAGACCATGGGAGACTAATTCTTCACAGGAATGGAAAAGTTCATCTTTCTCCCTCAGAGCAGCCAGTGGTTTTGAAGTTCAGTCCTCCAATTAGCTCCCAGCACAGCAACCCAGCATACAACGCATAACCAGAGCTCCTACCCACTACACTACAAACATTTAAAACCGTGGGAAACGCATTTCTTCTCCTGTAACAGATAGGGGTTATCACAAGTCAGAATGCACTGAAATGGTGAAAGAATACAACCGAGACACATAACTTTCCTATTTTTAAACTGCTCAGTAGTCCCTCGATCTGTTTGTATAATGTCTATTTTTCTGAACACAGGTTTGACATAAGCACAACGAAGGGTTTTGGAATTCACATTCTTTCCAAGACTATCTATAGTTTTGTTTTTGTTTTTGTTTTTTGTCATCCATACAATCAAATGCCTTTGCATAGTCAATAAAACATGGGTAAATATCATTGTAGTGTTCTATTCTCTCAGCCACAATCCACCTGATGGCAGCAATGATATCCCTTGGTTCATATCCTCTTCTGAATCCAATCTGAATTACTAGCATCTCTCTGTTGATGTGCTGCTACGATTGTTGTTGAATGATCTTCAGCAATATTTTACTTAAATCTCATATAAATGCCATTGCTCAATAATCTCTGCGTCATGTGGAATCACCTTTCTTTGGCACAGGTATACATGTAGACTGTTCCAACAGTGGGCTGGGTAATGTCTCTCAGATTTCTTCCCATAGATGAGTGAGTGCTTCCAGTACGTTGTCAGCTTTTTGAGATATTTCACTTGATAGTCTATCATTTCCTAGAGTCTTGCTTTATTCCTAATGTTTTCAATGCAGACCTCTGAAGCCAGAAAGGCCATATGGAGACTCCTGTCAGTGCTGCGATGCTTGAGAAGCCCCAGAGAGGCCTCTGTCAGCACTGAGACGCTTTCACCACCCCTGGATGCACAAGACTCTGCATCCACTGACCTGTGATTGTCCTGGCATTGTTACATGTGCTTTGTGAGTCTGGAGGACTTATGGATTGGTATCGAACATATGGGCTAATATTGGACTTATGGACATGGACTGGACTGGGTTGGGATGCTTTCTCAATGCTCCATTCCTCTTGTAGATAAACCTCTCCTGACTCAAGTGTTTATGAATTCGCTTCTCTAATCTACCTGGACTAACACAGGTTGGATCCATCTTTCATTGCTGGATGGAACAAACAACAACAGGAAGTTTATTTCTAAAGTTGTAGAAAGACAACCTGACTGTAAGTCTTTATTGCCAATATCCTAAGAGGAAAGATGGGACTGAATCCCAATAGGCCTCTTTGACTACATGTACATTTGCATCTATGTCACATAAATATTTACATGTTCCTCAATTGTACTGTTTCACGTTGCTATTTGTTTGTTTTTATTTCTGTCTCTGTTTCTCCCTCTGTATTGTGGCCATTGTTTGTCTTGCTGATTGAACATGTCTTTTTCACGCTGTTCCATTTCCGTTTGAATGGTCATAGTACACAATTATGTACACACGGTACACAATTAAAATACATTTTTTATTGAATTTGACTAGACTTTTGCTCCTTTTTCCAAATCTAAGTGTATGGTGGCCAGAATGTTATATTTGCTTAAAAAAAAAAACAGACATAAGGAAGCATCAGCCTCCTATGGAGAGGCCCCCATCTACCCTGTCAAAGGGATGCCTGAGCCATGGCCAGATATTTGACACACAAAATCAGTGTGCTAACTGGTTGCACAGCAGGAGATAACTAAAACACATTTGCATCCATACTAGTCCTTATTCATTAAATATTCTCATCCACATGCTCATCAAGTCAATTTCCATGCATAGAGACAATTCCATAGTTGGGAACAAAGGGAAGTGGCTGCCTAGTGCAGGGAAGCAACTGAAGCTTCCAGTCGAGGGCTGCATGGTACAGAAGATTCCCTGTCATTTGCATGCGGGCCCAGAATGCAGACTGGGTCTGCACCATCTAATGTGAACATGCCTTTCCAAAGCAGGAGGAGGTTTTCTCACAAATAAGAATGTCCTGCTGAGATAACATGAGAAAATACAGACCCTCTGATCATATCGTAAAACAGAAGGAAATCCAAAGAATCTGTGACCTGTTAGGGGATTTTAGAAAGCATTGTGGAGAAATAGGTATCACTTCTGGCAATAGTAAAAAAAAAAAAATTAAGACAAATGCAACTCTATTATACAGGATACCCTGAAGCCATTGGCACTGTAGAGCATTTTAAAAAATCGATACATTTCCTTGTGATTATATGTCTTCCAAGAATCTCATTTTAAATAGCTTCATAGACAAAAATCCCCAAAGCTTCACCTGATCATAGCTACTAAAGATTTTCACTTTGACGAACAACTGAAAAAATATACACACATTTTCAAGTAGAACTTTAAACCTGAAGAAGAGTTGTTCATAAGGCACAATGGGGAAGAAGGGTAAGCCTCGGTTCACTTTAGTATTTCATTTCTATTTAGCAGGAAATCGCATGTAGGATCATGGCAGTCAAACGGCGGTGGTTTGGAATGGACGGCTGATACTGGATGCCAATGACAAGCATGGGGCAGCTTCCAGGAACATCTGTCTTTACTCAGAATTACTTAGAAAAATCTTGATTTTATACTTTAACCATATGGATATATTTGGGATTATAATACATGATTAGCATTCAAAGATAAAACAAAATTTCAAACAGATTCTTTCTCCCTCTTTCTCTCTTTTTCAGGGTAGTTCAGTTAGTCCCCATTTCTTACTATGTTCCTTCACTTCTGTCTCTAGAACTGTTGGCTGGGAACCCCTGAAGGTTCTCAGTTTGGGGACTGTATGACTTCCTCTGTTCCTTCCTACAGAGACATCAATTTCAGGAACTTTAAAACTTGATATGCTTTCATCCATTTACGCTTTGCCTATATAGCTTTCCTTTTTACCCTCAAATCCATTCTGACTCATATCAAGCCCATAGGACCAAGTAGAACAGCCCCATTAGCTTTCCCGGGATGTAATTTCTGCAGGAGTTGGATCCTCTATCTTTCCCTGATGCAGCAGCTGGTGGAGTTGAAACTCTGTTCTTTCCGTTAGCAGCTGCGTGGTTAACCACCCTGCCACCAAGGCTGCTTTACCTAGCGCTACCTCACAGCCGAGAGTACTGGTGGTGTAGTGGGATATGCAGTTAGCCTCTAACAGAAAGATCCGTAGTTCAAAACCCCCAGCCAGTCCCTAGGAGAAAACGAAACTCTCTGCTTTCATAAACAGTCCCATTTGGGGAACCCAGAGAGGTAGTTCTTCCCAGACTTATAGGGATGTTATGAATTGGAATCAACTCAGAGGCTGTGAGACCTTATTGGAAAAACTCTGCCGTTCTGACCTAGAGAGATGTTGAAACTCATCACCTTACACTTTCACTTACAGAGAAACAGACTTGAGCGATGAAGTGGCCCTGTCAAGACTACAAAACCAGCTCTTGTCACAACAGTATCAAAAGAGAAATAATAATATTACTAACAATCTCTTTTCATGTGTCTCTCAAAGGTAGGTTTGGTTCTCAGAGTATTTTCAGAGCCATAGGTAATCCACTCACTCACATTATGCATCCAAGAAATGGGAGTATTTAAGGTTATAGCCAGCACGAGGCTCTAATTTTCAATAACTAACTTCTTGATTAGACATTTCATGGATTTATCCAAAAGAAATGAATTTGCTCCTTAACATATTTTTGAACTTCTTTACTCCTGTTATCTATATCCAGAAGAACCATGTGACAGTAATGTAAACAATTCACTATATTGTGAATTACCATGAATGATTTGTGCTTTCCACTAAAACAACAACAACAAAATCCCTGAGAAACCCCCCCCAATACAATGATCATATCATTTATGTCCTTATGATTTTTTTGTCATTGCTTTTGTGATATAAGTGGAAGTTTATAGAGCCGATTAGATTTTGATTCAACAATTTAAGCATATTCTCCTTTGTGACATTAATTGCAATCCCCACTTTCTCCTTCTCATCAGTATGTCCACCCAGCCTTCCCTTTCCCTCCTGCATCCTGAGCTTTACCCTGGAACAGATACTTCCCTTTTGATTTGCGAGGGTGGAAAGCTCTAAGATGGAAACACCTCTCTGGTACCTGGAGCTAGGGTTTGCCTGATGGGCCTATGGACTGTCGGGATAAAAGTGGGGGCATTGTCAGCTCCTGCCCTGTGCATGTCTGAGGGACAGAGTCTTGGGTGTTGCAGCAGTCTCTATCCACGCCACAGCCACTGAGTCTGTGCCAACTCAGTTTCCAACGCTATAGCTGTGTCCAAGAGCAAGAAGCCCCAGCTTTCTCCCAGAATGGAGACCAGGATGGCTTCTGGAGCTAGGAAAGGCAAGGCCAACTATAACTCGACCAAGGTCAATAAAGACACTGAGAAGCTGCACGACCAAATAAAAAGAAATACAAGCCAAGCAGAGGGGAGAAATAGTCGGTCACCATATGTCAGAATTGATACCATTTGACATACACAAGAATGTGTTTGATGTTTGTTATTTTTTTAAATAAAAGAAAGGATACTATACAAACTGAAGGGATTGAAATAGAAATAAGAGCATCCTTCGAAAAGACAACTAAAAGTAATGCGTCTCAGGATAAAAAGCCCAGGAGCCATATCTGAGCTCTGACTATACAGTGCAAGTTGGAGAACGCACTGCCTTTGAGTTGACACTGACCTCCAGTGACCCCCCTGTGGGTTTCTAAGAGAGAACTGTTCACAGAAGTAGAAAACCCGGTCTCTCTCACCGAGAGTTGCTAGTGAATTTGAACTGCTGACTCTTCAGACCACAGCTCAACGCATAACCACAACACCACCAGGGTTCCTACACAAAGGAGAAGAGGGAAGCCAACAACTCCGGAGGTCTATCTATTGCCACGAGGCAGAGGCCAGACACCTCCCACCCTCCATCCTTCTTTTACCCTCTGCTGTCGTCAGCAGTGCCTACCAGACTAATCTGACTGTCTTTGGGGTTCAAGAACCCACTGCAGCGGTCACACAGCATTCACAGGCACAACTCATGGCTCAGGAAGGTTTGTGGGGAAATTTACAGGCTACCAAACCAGAATGAGAAAACTTTAAGGACTCAAGCACAGGTCTACAGGGATCCCCCTGCTCAGCCAGCGGCCAAGCCATTCTCAGAGCCTGAGCTCTATGCCTCTGTCCTGTGTCATGGTCTCCTGGCCTCATCCTCAAGTCTTGGCCTGGCTTCTTTTCTCTGTCCCATGGCCTCTATGCTGCAGCCTCTAGAATTTCTGTTCTCAGTCTCCATCAGTTCATTCCAGGAAACCCCCTTAGGCAGGTTGGAGAAAGTTCAGAGAAGGTGTGGCAGTGGCTAGGCATCATAGTCTTGAAGTCATTCTACCCAGAATGCAATCCTGGATTCGGCATTTAGTAGCAGAATGGTTGTGTTAGTTCAGGTAGACTAGAGAAACAAATCGAGGGAGACTCATCTGTGTGTTAGAAAGATGTTGTTATACTAAAGCAATTGAATATTGAGAAAACACCCCAGCCCAGTTCAGATCAAGTCCATAAGTCCGATATTAGCCAATATGTCTAATAGATATCTCTAAAGTCCCCTTCTGACTCATGAAACACATGCAAGGACACCGTTACTACTTCACTGACAGGCTAAACTCCACCCCTTGACCCTTAATACCCAAATTGACAACAGACTATGTAACTACCACAGTGGTCTTGTAACAGTTACTTCAATTTCTCCAAGCCTATTTTGTCCTCTGTAATAATGGCATGATATTAGCACTGACTCCTAGAATTTTTGTAAATCTTGAGTGAGAGTTTCTGTACATGGCTTACCAGTACATTCAGCAGAAGGGACATGCTCAATTAAGGCTGGCATGGTGATGTTGCCATCAGTGATGATGATCACGTGGAACACTCTGAGCAACAACAGTGGGAGCTAGAGCCACCTGAGCTGTACAAAATGCGACAAGACATTCTGAAGCAAACCAGTGGTCCTCACATTGATGCAGGCTCACCATGGCCCTGCGTGTAACAGAGGAGAAGCTCTCTGTCGAATTTCCAAGGCTAACTATCCTTAAATATTTGATTTCCTGGGAAAGACACACAAATTCATATTGCATCCTTTCAGGAAGAAAGCATCCATACTAAGGAAGACAAATTACAGAACAGAAAAGAAGTATGTTAACTGTTAATTTTTCCAAGAGTAAAATCAGAGAAGCATGTGCTCTTAGAGTCAGGTGGGGACCTTGAAATTTTTCTACTAAGAATTGAGTATGTTTTGTTTCACATATACTTACCACCATAAACATTTTTTCTAGTTCAGTGATTTTAAGCTTATATTGGTTTTTTTTTCTTTTGGTTATATTGTTTAGAGAGCACTTTTTCCCAATGGAAACTTATAAACTTATAAATCTTATAAACCTTTACTATGTGCCAAAAGAATATATTCTGCATATACATAGGTACATACAACTACCTTGTGAAGCAAGCAGCATTTGGCTCACTTTATATTTAAAAAAAAAAAAATCTGAAGTCACATCGTTAATAAGTGACAAACTTGGGGAAAAGCCAGTATATAAAACAGATCAGCCTGAAATCCTCAAACATAAGCATCTAAGTAAGCAAGGAGCCCCGGTGGCAAGCTCAGTTACATCGACTGGCTGCTCTGAGAGACGAAGCCGCAGCTCTCTGCTCCATCATGAATTCCAGCCTCAGGAACCCTCCAGCTTTTCTACTCTGTCGCACAAGTCACTCTGAAGTCAGGATGGACTCAGCAGCAGTAGGTTTGGTTTAGAAGAGTGTTTGAGGACCTTTGATCTTTATCTGCCCTTTCCCATATTAAACCGGCCCCCAGCTTTTTAATTATTCCTTAAAAATTCCCAGAACACAGCTTGACCATCTACTCTTCGTACTAAAAAAGAACACTGGGATTCAGCTGTGAGAAGTGAGGGACCACAATAGTCACCAAAACACAAGGGAAACCGTGTTGGAGCTCAAACTTCCCTCCAAGTGTCCCGACCAGACAATCAGCACAAGGTGGAGGAAGGCGTATTTCTAGCTGTGACCAACCAAAGAAGATGTAAAGTGAAATCCCTTCAAACCTGAGACTGGATAATACTGGCAGGAACGATGGTGCCCTGCCTGCCCATTAAAAGAAATAAATCTTCTTCAAAAGGCAGAAGGCACAGCGGTGCTTATGATGTGTTTCCTTGAAGATGTACAGCCTTGGAAACCCAGAAGAGCTGGAGACCACCAACCCATGGACTTGGATCAGGCCTGGCCAGCCATTGGTATGGGTGAACATCAAATGTCTCACTAAAGAGAAGCAGTTCCAGTGGTCACACGACGGGTCAGTTCATTTCATGTGTGGCCTGGATGGCTCGCTGACATGATGGGCTAAAGATCCTAAATAGCCCTTGGCAGAAAAGAGGTTCTCCAGACCTGCCAGGGGTTTGGTGTTGGGTTTTGAGGGTTGGTAGCACAAGGGGTGCTAGGCTGCTAATTGAACTGTTAATGGCTTGAAGCCTGAAGCCACAGAGCAAGCGAGAGACATGGCTGTGGGCTTCTGTAAGGACTGGCACGCTTGGAGACCGTAGGGTCAGTTCTAGTCTATCACAGGAGGTCACGATGAGTCCGAAAGGACTCAATGGCAATGAGTGGGTTAGTTGCTTGTCTTTTCTTGTTGTTGACTATTGAAGGGCAAGTCTTGTATCAGGTGTGTGACTTGCAAATTCACTTTCTTGCAGTCTGCGACTTATTTTCCATCCTGCTAAAAATTGTCTTTTCTAGAGCATATATCTTTTCTCAGCAGTTTTATTGGCACGTGATTCATATAGCAATCCATTCAATAGTTCATTCGCATCAAGAAGAGCTGTAGGATCATCACCACAATCAGCTTGAGGAGTTTCCTTCATCCTTACCCCCCTTATTACTGTCCTTTCCTTGCCCTCAAACCTCCCCAGCCATACAACCCAGGAATCTTTTTATTTTTTGTGGGCATCACTGCCTCTGGTGGACATGGGCGCTACCCAGCCGCCGCTGGATTTGAACCGCCAAGCCCGCGGGCTGCAGTTCCGCACTCAACCACTTACGCCACCAGGGCTCAGCCCATAACCCAGGAATCTTTAATCCAGTTACCCTCTACATAGATTTACTGACTCTAGATTTTATATACAGAAAAACATTTTTAAAAGATAACAAAAAAACTAAAAAATGATAACAAAGTAAAACAAATTTTTAAAAATTCAATGGAGGAGAAAACAGAAAATATTTTAAACTAGAACAAGTCTAAATGGAACATAAGAAACATCAAATGATAGGATGGTGAATTTTTTCCTAAGTGCATCTGCAATAATCCACTTTTCAATGCATTCTGTCTGGTAGCAAGGCTATTTACATCCATGGTGCTAGGTCAGAGGGGTTGCACCAGAAGCTTGATCTACATGTATTTTCCCATCAGTTTTTTAAAACCAGAAGCAGATTTAAAATAGGCCAAAGGGGAGAGAAAATGATAATATCTTCCTCTTGATCTAACTGTATCTTCTAGAACAGACTTTAAAATGCTCTCTAATAACAGCTATTCATAGCCCCCACCTGTAATGAGAGGGGATTCACTGAAGGCTTAAATTATTTGTAGACCCTGCAAATGGATTTTGGTTTCCACTGTCATCCATAACCACCTGTAAACCAGGTGTTCACAATTTAAGCTCTGGTACCTCATTTAGACTTGGATTATATAATTTTATAATCCTTGGATCACATGAGCTGGAGTACTGCTGCTTCCATGTGGACTCAGTTGATGCCTCACTTAGATGGCTACTCGTTTGAAAAAAACTCATGAAGACCTGAGTCACTATTCTTTCTGATAACTAGGTACCATCGAATTTCTTCATCACACTTTGCTACAGCACCTATATATCTTCAATAATCTCTTCATGAGGGTGAGCATCAAACAGGGCCATTACATTAGTCCAACTAGGATAGAGAAACAAATTCATGGAGACTCATATGTGAATAAGAAAGAGGTTTATATACCAGAGCAGTTGAACATTGAGAAAACATCCCAGCCCAGTCCAAATCAAGTCCATAAGTCTTATCGTAGCCCATATGTCCAATACCAATCTATAAAGTCCTCTTCAGACTTATGAAATATATGCAATGATGACCGATGGAAGATGATCACAGGCCAGTTGGAAGTCTTATGGATCCAGTAGTGTTGCAAGCAACTCAGGGCTGACAGGAGTCTCTATGTGGTTTCTCCAGCTCCTGAGGTCTGGGTGTGCCAGGGTAAGTCCTTGTGGCTTCATCTAGATACCAGGTCATATCACATGTCTTATAAGAGAGAAAGAGACAAAGAGAGAGAGACTATTTCCTGCCTCCCAGGAGGGGATCCAGGAGTTTCCAGAATTCTCAGGAGAAGGCCATGTCCACACAGAGATGTCATTGACAGTGATCTGATTGACAGACTAGACTCCACTCCTTCCTCCTTAATCCTACCAAGTTCCAACTTGACAGCAAATGATGTAGCTACCACAGACATTTCATAATAAATAAATGTTCTTAATTTGGGCCTAGAATAAAATGCAAGCTCCACATGCATTTATGGCTTATAATGTCTCTGGCTCAGCTTAGAGACATTATTGCCATTCTATGTTAGAGAACATTATCAATCATCCCACTGGGGCATCAGTTCCACTGCAGTCAAGTCAATGCTGACTCATATTGTTCGCAGAGGGTTGAGTAGAATTGCCCCCAGTAGGTTTCTGAGCCTGCAAATATTCACAGAAATAGGACGTCATTCCTTCCTCCTTTGGAGCTGAATGGTGTTTTCAAACTGCTAATCTTGCAGTTAGCAACCCAATGGGTAACCACGAGGCATGGATAGTCTCATTAGTTTACCAATAGTGTAGAATTTAAGACACTGTTGAGAAAAGGGCAGTACACTAGTATAGGCCAGCTATGGATTGAAACACATAAATTGTTGTCTTGTACAAATTAAACTCTCAAGTGGCTGGACAGTATTTACACAAACAATGGGTTAAAGGCAAATCTTCTAATACTATTCATTCACAACAGCAGAATCACACCTATCAGATTAACATGTCATGATGAAGCAAGGAGGGCAATAAAATAGCAAATATGTGGTAGTCTGGGCCCCCATTCATGGGACACCCTTAAGGCAAGAGATTCCAACCAAAGCCCAAAGACTTCCAGCTCCATGCCGTTGGGCTAGCAGACGTCTGCTTCTCCCACTAGAGAATTTCAGCTTTGAGTTCAAAGATGACAAGTGAGTTTGAGGTAAAGCCCAGTTCACTTAGCAAGAAGAGCAAATATATTTTTATTTTAATGAAAGTCAATTAATTTTATGGATTATGCTTTCAGGGTTATACATGCTAAACTATCATCACAATTTTTTTATGTTTATATGTTTTATACATTTATATTGTACACTTATGTCCATGATCTCTTCTGAATTAATTTTGCATAAGGTATGACCCAAGGTTCTTTTTTTTCCTATATATGGTTGTCCAATATTCCAGCACCATTGACTGAAAGGGCTATCCTTTTTCCATTGAATTTTAAGACACATTTATGTGGTCCTACTAGTGGGATCTTTACTCTGTTTCATTGAGCTCTGTGTCTGTCTTGATTACTATAAATTTATAGCAAACCTCAAACTCAGGTAATATACATTCTCTAATATTCTTCTCTTTTTTCTCTTTTTGGTCACGTTGACTTGGAGTATTTTCCTAGCCTCCTTCATGGTCAAGTAATTCTGTTTTGATGATGTAAGACTACCTTGCAAAATGAACAATTGTCTTTGGTTGAATTCTATATAGAGGTAAAAACAATGATGCCTATGTATCTACATATATTTATAACCAGGAAAGGGTTCACACACTTGTAGAAATGCAAACATGTCAAGTCCGTGGATCAAATGATAGAGTGAAAGCTGCTTCTCACCTGAGTAACTACAGGGGTTGTGACGATAGACTTGTGACCCCACCGACGCATTAATTCAAAATTGGCAGATAAGATCATAGGCATACAATGACTCTCAAGATACGCAGGCAGCATAGCCAGCTGTTGATTAAAGTAAAAAAAAAATGCTCAAGAGGTTCTTGAGTCAGATACAAGATCAAGACCTAGGAAAAATCAAGCTACTTTGTCAACATTTATTGTTGGGCGCCGTTCTGTCAGTTCTGACGCAAACCAGCCCTAGCTACAACAGACAAAACCCTGCCTGGTCCTTCTGCATCCCCACATTTCTCCTTGGGTCTGAGCTTGATGTTACAGCCACTGTGTCAAGGTGCAGCTTCCCGAGTGTCTTGCTCTGTTCCCACTTCCCCATGATGTTAACAAACAAGATGTCCTTTTCCAGGGATTGGTCTCCCCTGACAACATGTACAGCGCATGGGAGATGAAGTCTCCCCATCAGTCCCTCTAAGAAGAATGCTGACTGCGCTTCCTCCAGGAATTTGTCAGTTCTTTTGGCAGTCCAGGGTCATTTCAAGAATCTTTACCAGCACCACAATTCAAAGGCATGCATTCTTCTTCAGCAACCCTTAGTCAGTGTCTAACGTCCGCATACATATAAAGCAATGGAAGATTTCATGACTTGGTGAGATGCACCTGAGTCCACAAAGTATTATCCTTGTTTTTCAATATTCTCAATTCTTGTGGAGTAGGTGTGCCCAACACAGTGTGACCTTTGATCCCTTGATGACTGCATTCATGAGCCTTGAATGTGGATCCAAGGAAGAGGACATTCTTGAAATGTTCAATCTTTTCTCCATAGATTATGATGCTGCCTATTGGTGGAGTTGTGGGGATTTGGGTTTTCTTTGCATTAATTTACAACCTGTATTGAAAGCTGCAACCTTTCATCTTCAGAAGCAAGTGCTTCAAGTCCTCCACACGGTCAGCCAACAATATTCTGCATATTGAAACCTTCCTCCAACCTGACACCACCGTCCAGGTTCTCTGATTATTTGCTTAGCATGGAGGTTGAATAGGTGTGATAATAGAACGTAACCCTGATGCGCACCTTACCTGATTGGAAACCATATCATATTCCTTGGCTCTGTCCATATAACAGTCTCTCAGTCCAGATTACATGTGAGCACAATGTAGTATTCTGAAATGCCCATTCTTCCCAAGGCTATTTGTAATTGTTATGTTTCAGTTGAATCTATGTGCAGGGTCAAAAAATACAAGTAAACATTTGTCTGGTATTTCCTGATTGGAATCAATATCATTCTGATATCAGCAATAATAGCTCGTGTTCCACGTCCTCTTCTGAGGCTGGCCTGAATCTCTGGCAGCTCCCTCTCAATGTGCTGCTGCAACTGCCATTGGAAGATCTTCAGTAAAATTTTACTTGCATCTGATATAATGACATAATTCTACAGTCTTAACATTCTTTGGAACATAGAAAAATATGAATGACTTCCATTTGGTTGGCCAGATAGTTTTCTTTCAAATTTCTTGGCACAAGTTGAATGAATGCTTCCAGTGCTTCATCGACTTATTGAAATATTTTTGTTGGTATTGTGTCAATTCCTGGAGTCTTGTTCTCTGCTAATACCTTCTCTGCAGCTTAGACTTCTTCCTTCTACATCATTGGTTCTTAATCATATACTACCTCTTCAAATGGCTGAATGTGAATGAGTTCTTTCCATTCTCTTTTGACACTTTCTGCATTGTTCAATATTTTCTTAATAGAATCTTCCTACATTGCAACTTAAAGGTTGAAGCTTTTTCTTCAGTTCTTTCACTTCAATATAAGAAGAAGGAATAGACTCTCTACTTCTGATGAATTAGCTACTGAAAACCTTATGTCACAAGAAAAGATTGAGTCAGTCAGGGTACAGTATAGCACTGATGAAACACACAACATTCTTCTACTTCTTTACTGCTTCCTTTCCCTTCCACCATCCTGATCCCAGTTCCACCGCTGAACATGTTCACTGATAGAGAAGGGCTCTCAACATTTGGAATCCAGGAAAGATAAACCCTCAATAACAGTAATAGGAATAGTGACACCATGAAGGTTGTTGGGAGGTGTGTGGGGGTGGAGAAAAAAGAAGCAAGAAACTGATCACAATGATCAGTATATAACAATCCGGCTGCCCCGGGGGAGGAGAAGTGGAGTGGGGGTGAGGGAACAAACAATAGAAACATGAATGAAGGGAGACAGCAAACAGTGCAATATATGAAAATAATGGTAATTTATAAATTACCAAGGATTCACGAGGGTGGGAGGGCAGGGAACAGAAGGGAGGAAAAGAGGAGCTGATATCAAGGGCTCAAGTAGAAAGAGAATGCTTTAGAAGTGATGATGCCAATATATGCACAAATGTGTTTGATACAATTGAATTATGGATCGCTATAAAAGCTGCAAGAGCCCCCAATAAAATGATTTCTTTAAAAGTAAAAAGAAAGGAAACCTTATGAATAGCAGTGAAATATTGTCAAGTTTTCCATAGCATCTACCAACAGTGGAGTCAAGCCATACCTTAGAAGAGATTTCATCAGAGTTTCTATGTCATAGTTGCTAATCTTTCAGTATCTGACAACATTTTAAAGTGATACATAAAGTTTTCAGCAGCTACTTCCTTCCAAGTGTGCAACTGAGTTCTTCTACACTGTCTGTTCTTGGGCTGGACGTTCCATTGAAACTTGGGGTGACCCTAGTGGTATTCAAAATACCAGTGACATAGCTTCAAGCATCACAGCAACATACAAGTCACCATCGTATGACAAATTAACAAGCAAGTAGTGGCCTGTGTCTTGGACATGATTTTGGACATGTCAGGAGAGACCAGTCCTTGGAGAAGGGCAAAAGGCTCAGTAAAGTGGAGGGACAGCAGAAAAGAGATGGATTAGAACAGCGCCTGAATTAATGGGATGTGAGAAGAGTATAGGACTAGGCAGTGTTTCCTTTTATTGTGCATAGGTCACTTTGGGTCAGAACTCACCGGATGGCACCCAAAGGAAACTGCCTAGCCAGCAGACTCAACTGGAAAACACTCATAAAGGTCAATGGGCAAATCTGGAAATGTTTGAGGGCCTTTCAGTAGCTGCTGTTGACTCTTCTCTTTCTTCTTTACTTTGGTTTTGTTTTGTTGTATCAGATATTGTTGATTTATTTTCCCTTTTTTTCCCTGCTTTTTTTTTATTATGTTTTGCCTCGCTTTGGACAAGATAGATGGAAAGAACAATCCAGAGGAAAGAGCAATGGGATTGACGGCTTCAGGGGGGTGGGGGGAGGGAGAGGGGAGGAGAGGGAAGGAATAGGGTTCCAGCAAACCTTGACAAGGGAACAACAAGTGATCTAAAGTCAATGGTGAGGACAGCATAGGATGTTTGGGGTGGGGGGTGGAGGTGGAAGGCACAATCAAGGGCAATGTAAGTGAGAGAAATTACCAAAATCTGAATGAAGGCCGAACGTGAGAGTGGGACAGGAAGAAAGTAAACGGAAAGAAAGGAAAGAACTGGGAGGCAAATGACATTCATAGAGGTCTAAATACAAGCATGTATACATGCAAATACATTTATATACACTTATAGGGGAATAGATCTATGTACATACATTTATTTATAAAGTATCATGGTAGTGGAAAAACATTGGGACTCCGCTCAAATATCCCCTCAATGCAAGAACAATTTGTTCTCCAACATGGCGCTCTGATGCTCACCTTCCCTGACACAATCGCTGAACACAAAAACTGGTGCATAAGCAAATGTGGGGAAGAAAGCTGATGGTGCTCGGCTATTAAAAGATATAGCATCTGGGTCTTAAGGGCTTGAAGATAAACAAGCGACCATGTAGCTGTGAAACAACAAAGCCCAGGTGGAAAAAACACACCAGGCTATGAGATCATGAGGTGTTGATGGGATCAGGTATCAGACATCAAAGACCCAAAGCAAAACAAACACAAAGCATATCAATAGTAATGAGGGGGAGAGCAAAGTGGAGACCCAGAGCCCATTAGTAGTTAATTGGACACCCCCTGTGAGAACTACAAGGAAAAGAAGAGCCAGTTAGGGTGCAGTATAGCACCAATGAAACATACAACTTTCCTCTAGTTTTATAATACTTTCTCCCCACTGCATCTCCCACTACCATGACCCCAATTCTATCTTATGAACCTAGCAAGATCAGGACATGTATACAGCTACAGAAGCAAACTCTCAACACAGGAAATCCAGAACAGATAAACTCCTCAGGACCAATAAGTGGAGCAGTCATACTAGGAGCGTAAGGGGGGGGGGGGGGGGGGGGGGGGGGGGGAGGATGGTAGGAACCGATCATATTGATCATCATATGATCATCATCATCCCAAGGGGATGGACAGCAGAAAAGTGGGTGAAATGAGATGGCAGTCAGTATAAGACATAAAAGAAAATAACAATAATAATAAGAATTATTTATAAATTATTAAGGGGGTATGAGGGAGGGAGATGGGGGACAAATGAGGAGTTGATAACAGAGAATCAAAGGGAAAGAATATGTTTTGAAACAGATGATGAAAGCATCCTATGTACAGATGTGTTTGACAAAATAGATACATGTGTGTTGTGACAAGAGCTATAAAAGCCCCCAATAAAATAAAATTTAAATTTAAAAAATTGGAGATGCTGGAAGGGTAGAGGGAAGGTGGGGTAGAGAGACAGAACCAACAGCAAGGATATACACACAAGCTCCTATTTGAAGGACGGGCATCAAAGGAGTGAGTTGGGGGAGAGGTCGGGAAGTGTAAGATATGACAGAACAATAACAATGTATAAAGTATTGAGGGTTGGTGGGGAGGAGAGAGCAGAGGAAGAGGGGAAAGGATGGAAAAGCCGATACTAGGGGCTCAAGGGAAAAGGCAGATGATTGGAGAACGATAATAGAAGTGGACATGTGAGGGTGCTTGGCATAGTATGTTTATTTATGTATTGTGAAAAACAATGTATGAGCCCCCAATAAAATGTTTTAACAAAAAGAGAGAATCCAGCCCAGCCAAGTTGACAAAAGACCTAACTTGCACCTATAATGCAGCCTCTTGTTTCTGCAACCTACTGGCACTATTCCTGAATCATGTTATCATTCTCTATCCAGATTGGTCTACCCACAGAATCTGAAATATGATCATTCCACTACTGGGCACATTGATTGCTATACCCTCGTGTAAAGTCTTTCTCTCCATATCTAACTGACATTTCCTGAATCCACAAGCTCCATTTATGTGAAGTCTTCTTTGATAGAATCAGGAATAGAATTGCTTATCTAAACTACTAAAGTTCTTATTTTCAAATTCCAGTTAACTTCCAAGGATGGATTTACAACTGACTACATGTAAAACTCATTAAAAGCCAAATTCTGCAAGTAGTGACTAATCTCATATGAGAATCTTAGTGGGTTGAAACCAAGATTCCTAAATTTTCCTATTTCCAAAATTTCCTGGCTCTGGAACTACTATTCTGACAAGTAAAATGATATCTCAGTATTGAAATCAATTTGTTTGTTTTCCAAAAATATTCATAATATTGACTTGCCCATGCTGTAGTCAGTCACCAAATCAGACAACCAGCAACCTGCTTCAAATTTCACAGTGACTACAAATGAGGGGGAGAGCAGGGTGGGGACCCAAGGCCCACTTGTGGGCAATTGAACATTCGCTTACAGGGGAGTCATGGGGAGAGATAGGCCAGTCAAGGTGCAGTGAGGTAGTGATGAAGCACACAACTTTCCTCTAGTTCCTGAAGGCTTCCTCCCCCCAACTATCATGGTCCCAACTCTACCTTACAAATCCAACTGGACTGGAAAAGTTACACTGGTAGAGATGGGAACTGGAAATATGAGGAACCCTGGGCAGATGAACCCCTCAGGGTCAATGGTGAGAGTGAAGCACCAGATGGGTGGAGGGAAGGTGGGATAGACAGAGGGAGCCAACTGCAAGGATCTACACATAACCTCCTATCTGGAGGACAAACATCGGAGGAGTGAACGAGGGAAGATGTTGAGAAGTGTAAGATATGACAAAACAATAATAATTTATAAAGTATTGAGGATTGGGGGGGCAAGGACGGAGGGGAAAAGGTGAGAAGATGATATCAAGGGCTCAAGTGGAAAAGCGGATATTTGGAGAATGATAACAGCTGTAGGTATGTGAATGTGCTTGGCACAGTATATGTAATTATGTATTGTGAAAAGCAAAATACAAGCCCCCAATAAAATGATAGAAAAAAATTGCACAGTGATTTCATTCTTTAGCTCTACCATGAGCCTCACAGTTTCCCCCTTAGCTTGACTCATTGTCCCCATAGCTTTACTCATATCATAAACTTTCTTTGAAGCCATGGTTCTGTTATTTTATGAAAATAAAGTGCAAAAAAATACACAATGACAATTGTTCTAATGCACTAACACAAGCATTGTATGTGGACTGATTGAAGATGGCTGTTGGACCGAAGTGTCATCCCTTTGTGTAGGTAGTGAGAGGGGATATGGGACTCATTCTTGGTCTGTACAGGTTTTTTTTCAAGTAGGGTTTTCGGTTTAACTATAAAGCGGAATGACAAACATGGAACAGAATTTTTCAAATGTTGTTGCTCCAGTAGTGGAAAGTTCAAATTTGAAGCTGTTCCACAGCCAATGTATCACTGCACATTGAATTCCTTTCTATTGGTGTTTATCTCCATGAGATAGGTGTGCAACTTTCCAACAAAACCATCATAGCCTGTGTATAAAGAGGTTTATACTTCTGTGTTCTTTTCAAGTGATCTGGGTGACTTTTGAAATTTTTAGAATTCCAACTTTCAAAGGCCGACACTGGCTAAAAACTGAAATTGTGATTCAAACTAATGCAGCAGAGAAGCTGAGAGAGAGTTTGGGGAGCATGCAAAACCAAGTATCTGTTTGACCCTTCCCAGGAAGCACATAGCAAACATCGAAGAGTGAGCGGTTCTTTTTTCTGTTAAGTTTCCACATCATGTGGGGACTCCCAGCAACGCTGAGATCGCCTGACCCCACTCTTTAGCGAGATCCCCCAAACCAGTAGATTTTAACAGTCCTTTGAGTGACTCTGTGGCTGTCAACTTGGCAAGCAGAAGCCACTGGAGTAGAGGGTGTGAACTGAAACATCAAGCTTCCCAACTAACTTCACATGTAATCTTGAGCAGGTTTTCAAACTTCTCTAGACCTCAGTTTCCTCATCAATAAAATAGCTGGTTGAAATAAAACATAATTATTAGAATTCCTTCCAGAACTAACGTATTTCAATCCTATATTCATAACAATCCTATATTCATAACTCGAGTTGCCCGGTACCAAATACTATCCTTTTGAATATATTTCACAAATGTTGTTGTTGATGATGGTGATGGTTTGGGAGCTGAAGCATCTACTGAAGCAAAAAAGGATGCTGTATTTAAAACTGCTGTTTGTTTACATCCGACTCCCATCGTTAATTAGAATAATTTCCCTTGCACTACTACCAATCCTGCCCTTCTGCCCTCCCCAACTTCCTCAGCCTTCCTTTCCCTCCGGATTACACAATGTATTGTCAGTTAAGCCTTTAGCGAGGCCAGCCAGGTCTTATTTGAAACGGTAAACAAAAACTCAGCCCAACACAATAGTGACATTTACTTCCCTCATGCTCATTCTCAGAATCGTCAGCGTGGTAGGAACATATTAGTCAGAGTCCTTTGAAAGCTGATGCAACGCAGGCCTGGGACTCTCAGGAACAAGGCGTGATTGTGCTAGAACTGGAGCACGGCTTCAGCGGGGTAGTGCGAGCCAGTCACCTGCATCAAATGTCTCTGACTGCAGGAGACAATGGCCTCCCCTGCTCCTCCGCTGCTCCAGCCTTCCAGCCGGGAACAGTTCTTCCCTGCTACAAAGGAAGGAGCAGGCTGCCCTTGTCAGCTCCTAAAAATGCCAGGGTCGTAAAATGCACCCAAACACTGGTATTTATTTGCAGGCATTGGCGTTCAACTGGCATCTGATTCCTGCGTCCTGGTCCTGCTTTGGACCCTGCCCCCAGGACCTGACAAACCAGGGTTTCAGGCTGATGCCACACACCGGATGGAGGATGAAGTCGCCATTTACCGACTGGTGAATGGCTGTTAAATATCTTGCTGGGTCCTCGGGGAGGCACGGGGATTGCAAAGGAGCAGATGCGCACACGGGACACCGTGCTGTGATTGCTCTGAACAGTGTGTGTTTTTGTTCTGTCTTTTTTCCCCCCACGCTGCTTAAAACTCCATCGCGGCTGTGAAAAGCACCCGCTCCAGAAAGGGCTGGGGGAGGGCGAGCTCTCCATCTGGGAAAGGCAGCTTTCAGAGCAGGGTTGGTGAGCCTGAGTGACATCGACCCTTTGCCTTGGTGGCAAATACATCGTCCCCACCCCCACCCCTCTCTTTCCTGTCACCCACACAAACGTGTTACCAACATTTTACCCTGAAAAAAAATTATAAACATACAGATGAAACTGTCAAGGGCACACCTTGTGAGGCTATCTTATCCCTCGACTCCTCTGT
>PVJH01016493.1:0-17956 GCA_004026705.1 Nesogale talazaci
ACCTGTGCTTAACAGCCCTCCCTGTCGCCAACCCCACTCCAGGGGCTCCTTTTAGGGGTGATTCCAGGTGAACAACACACGACCGTGCAATCTTAACACGTGAAAAAACGATTGTCAGCTCATTGAAGACGTTTACTCTGGTGCTGTCTCTTCCTTCTTCTCTGTGTTGCCAAATCAAAAAGACAGCTCAGGCCGCGCTGCAAGGCCTCCTCTGACGTCCTTGATCCCTCCTTTCAAAAATGAGCCTTGACGAGAGACGCACTTCTCTGGGCAGCTTAAGAAGCTGTTCAAAAATTCTTTGCTCAAATAAAGTCTGGAGCGACGACAGGGAAACTTTGCCATGCCTAAAAATAAAGAAATAAAATAAAACACCACCACCCCACCCCACCACCCCCAAGTTTATTTTTTACATCTGTACAAAGTTTAGAATTCAGACTTGGGGACATTGAGGTCGTCCAGAGGTTACGTTTCTCCCAGTCAAACACAAACACGATAAAATCGCACACTTGTTTCCCTGCCCGTCCCCGTCCCCCCCATCCCCCCTCCCCACCCCACCCCCCGCTCAGAGGGATGTCAAAGCCACGTTACATGGACTCATGGGTGACGCAGGATTCTATTTTTAAACTCAGACAGAATATATCATTAGTCATGTACAGAAGGAAGCCATTAACATCCAAAAGGATGGAGCAACACAGCTCCCTGCTGTTGCCAAGTGCTTATAAAACTCATTCTAAATACAACCGTGTGTGTGTGTGTGTGTGTGTGTGTTTGCTTCTGACACTTAGAAAGATACAGCTCTTCAGTCCATTTATGCTAAGTTGTGAGCTTGCATAAATATCAAAACTTGAAAAGGAAGAAAAATTTAAAACAGCCCTAATTTCTTAAAGCATTGAGGGCTTTTTCTAACAAATGTTTCTACTTCGTCCTGTTGCTCAACCTGCTTATTTTTCTGCTTAATCATCTTTCGGATTCAAGCTTAGTGCTTTCATTATTCTCTTTGATTTAGAAAAGTTAAAATCCCAAATTGTTTAGGTACTAAGATTAATGGTCCTATGTCTATCTATCCTCTAAAAGAGGGGCTTTCTCTCGTAAAAAATAATTGCTTAATCCAAGTAAATTGAACTAAGTCCCTCAAAAAGTTGACTTATCGGGTCTGAGCCCTGGTGGCATAGTGGTTGTGCGTAGGACTGCGGCCCACGGGGACAGAGGTTCAATTCCAGCAGTGGGGCTGGGCCTCCTACTCCCACCGCCGGAGAACAGTGATGCCCCCCACAAAAAAAAAGTTGACTTATCAAACAACAACCCAGCCCAGCAATTCCACTCATAGGCAGGTACCGCAGTAACAAATGCAAAGCACGCGGTCACCCGTGCTCAGTACCAAAAGGGAGACAACAGTCCACGTGCCCATCAGCAGGCGGGTAGTGGGTGGTGCAGCCACGCGATGGAATGTGATGGAACACTGCCCATCGGGAGAGGGAACGGAGCTTCTGATCCTTGCGATGGGCAGACGGACCTTGACAGTGGGTTAAGCTGAGTGAAAAGAGCCCGCCACAAAGGGCCTGTGTGGTCTGGAGGCCTCAAGTGAGAGATCTAGCTTGGCAAGGCTATCCAGCAGGGGATCAGTGGTTTCCAGGGACCACGAGTGGGAGTTGGAAATTGGATTTGTTGTATAAAAGTGAATGACTTTTTGTTTGGGAGGGGTTGTGCATAAAGCTTTTTGGAATAGAAAGTGGTGATGATGGCACACAGTAGTGAATTCATGTCACTGAATTGTGCTCTTAAAAATGGTGACAATGGCAAATTTTGTGTTATGGATGCCTTACCTTGATAAATGCTATAAAAACATTTCATCTACAATGGAGACTTTATAAATTAACTTATTAATACATTTTCTTAAGGAATACACTGAAATTTTAACTTTTCAAATTCTATTTTTTCCTCTGCTAAACTTTTCAAATTCTAACACTGCTTTTTAAATTCAATGTTAAATACTTAAAGACTACACCTAAAGGGCTGAGCCCCGGTGGCGTAGTAGTTGTGCGCGGGACTGCGGCCCATTGGGACGGAGGTTCAATTCCAGCAGTGGGGCTGGGCCTCCTCCTCCCACCACCAAAGAGCAATGATGCCAAAAAAAAAAAAAAAAAAAAGACTACACCTAACAAATGTTTCTAAAGGCAAGATGACATATTAAACAGAATGAAGCATTCTTCTAAGGCTAGAGATTTGTGTGGGGAAATTTAAGTGCCGTCACTGTGCTCAGTCGGATTTTCACCCAGGATTCATGTGGCCTGAGTTCAGCTGTAACTTCTGAGCATTTCAATATGTAGATGCATTTGAAGCCACACGCTGCCGAATTCACAGATAACACATTTTACATTCACCTTTATTTCTAATTAGATCACTGGATTGAAGACAAGGATCATGCGTAATTCATCTTTGTCTTGTCCATTGTGCTGCCCATGAAATAGCCTGGCCTCCATGAACAAGTCTTTCAAAGTGTACCGGTTTCCTCTATTTTGCAAACTATACATATTAATTCTTTGGGTGCCTGGTGCATTTATTTCTGCTCATCCCCCTTCCCGAAGAAAGTGCTTCTTGACCTTTTTTAGAATGAAAAACGCATTGGTAGGTTTACTAGAAGAGCCCCAGGTTACAAACAAAAACAGACAGTTGTATCACAATCCTCCCAAAGCACTACTGGCATGTGTCATTTTGCAAGTGGAATCTTCAAACAGCTTTACAATGTAACTAAAGAATTAAAATGCATGTCCTTGAATCCTTTCAAAAGATTAAGTCTCTTCTGGATTTTAAGTTTTTGTTTCTTATGTGTCTTTCTACCTCTCTTTTTCCTCCTTTAAAAATGCCCCTCATTAATGAGGAAGGCTGTCTCCCTTAGAATTGCTGTGATTAACGGTGTTGACCAACTCTCCCACAGTCCCCCAAGCAAGTGAGTTTTCAGACAGTACACAGAGCTAGGCTCTTGGGGATCCTGATTCATCTTTGGGTCACATACATATTCTTAGAATTAAGCTTAGATTTGGGCAAAGGATACATGAGTTTTGATTCAGTCCAAGTAAGGCAGCTTTCAACTGTACATTTATTCTTTAAGTATAATTTTGGCATTAGGAAATGGACTCTCTTAAATGATCAACCCTCTTAGTTTTCTCCTTCCTACTGTATAAAGAATAATTTTGTGGCTAAGCTTATGCTTAGAAGGGTAATATAGATACCGCAAAGAGAGGGCCTTGTGTGTCATGTAAATTAGAAGGCTTCATTTTAAAAGCTTCTAATACTCTGGATTCTGTAAGAAGACAAGCCATGTACTACTACCTTCACCATTTCCATATTAATCTTCTGGAGCTCCCATGACAAAGGTACCGAAATATGGGGACTTCAAACCGAGGGATTAGTGTCTCACAATTCTGGAGGTTCGTTCGAGGTGTAAAAGCCAGGTGTTAGCAGGACATCATCTCTGGTGGCTCCTGGGCATGCCCCTCGCTTGCCTTTCCTTGGCTCCTGGTGGTCCCTCGGGTGGTCCAGTGGGTTAAGCACTGAGCTGGCGACTGCAAGCGTGATAGTTTGAACTCCCGGCTCCTTAAGGGAAAGATGAGGCTGTATTCTCCCACACAGACTTCCAATCCCAGAATCCTCTGCAACCATTCTTCTCTGTCCCTGAGAGTTGCAATTGATCCAGTCGCAGTGAAGTTGGGTGACTCCCTCATAATCCTTAGGCTTCCCTGGCTTGTGGACGCAGCACCGAGCCTCTGCCTCTGCCTTCACATCATGGCCCTCGCCCCTCTCTGTCTTCTCTTTCCATAAAGAACCCCCCACAGGTTGGACTCATTCCTAAGGGTAACCCCTCTAGTATGATTGCATCTCCAAGCCTGCTCATGCTCACAGGTACAGGGGAGGAGTACCGCCTGCCACATACCTCTCAGAGGGACACAATTCAATCCACAATCATGGTTCTTAGCCATTTCGTTACGATTGCCTTCTCTCTATCACCGTAACCCCCATCACTGTTGCCAAGAGATTACTACTTTTAAAAAAGAGCCACCTTGAGCATTTGACCCTTCTCTGTTTCCAGAGCAATGTCATCCTGTTGTTAGACACCACCAGCAGGAGCCTCCATCGCCTCATCCTCACTTCGGGAGAAGAGACTATGTCCAAGAGTGCTTCCTGGTGGAACAAGGAGAACACAGTAAGGAATCTCAGGCTGGTCTGGAACTTGTTAAAGATCCTCTCGGGCTCCTGATCTGAAAGATGTATGCCTGACCAATCCGTTCACTGCTTTTTGTCAAGAACTTAGTGTGTACTTTTAGATTTAATGTGATATAGATATCTATTTACATATCAATAGCTTCACTTCAGTCATTCACCATACATACAAAGAGGACTTACCAGAACTAACAGAGTAGTAACTTTTTTTAAAAAGAGCTGTTGGGGTATAAAATCCCTAACACATTTCTAAACTTGCAATGAATTTAACCTGCATTTCAGTCTAGTATTTATGCTTTGAGTTATAGTTAACTCATGAGTAAGACACCTAATTACACCTATTAAATCAAAACTAAATACACACTGCGGGCCAATGCCAGAGAAGTTATCCTGGGGTTCTGGAAAAGGTGATCGGGGACAAAATAAGGCTTCCTCTCTGCCCTCCAGGGAAACTTGCTACAGCCTTACACGACCATGCAACAAAAAGAGAGAGGAAGTGATTTTAACCTATCAAATCTAAGTAATGAAATATACCCTATGCATTTATAATGAGCCCTGTTTGGCCTGGTGGTTAAGTATTCAGCTGCTGACTAAGAGGCTGGTGGAGACAGACCCACCAGAACCCATCAAGCCGCTACACAGGAGAGCAATTTGCTTAGAGCCCTAGTGGTGTAGTGGTTACATGTTGAGCTGTGATCCACAAGGTTGACAGTTTGAAACCACCCATCTCCCTGAAGGAGAAAGGATGTCTGTTCCTATGAACCAGTAGGCTTAGTTTTATTTATGTTACGGTGTCCATTACAGTTAGTCACCAAATAACACATTCACGTCTAACCAGTGCCTGGCATTAGTTTAAGACTTTTCCTTTAAAATGCTTTCAGTCCGCCGTTGGGAGTGAATTCTGCAATATACTTCAACCCACATTGTGTGGTGGGCACAAACCATGGCTCCACTAAGACTACCAAGCTCTCAGGATGGAGAGCTTCACCGCAGGAGTCGGGGCTGGAGAGGCATGTCTGACACATTTAATGTGAATGTTTTGTTCTGTTTTGTCTTCAGGAAAGTTATAAAATGTGTAAAGAATTTTCACACAAAAACTGGCTAGTATTCTACAAAGAAAAAGGGTGAGTTCCTAATTGTGGAAGATTTCAACTGGGGCCCCAGCTTTGCCCACCCCGTTTCCCATTTTCCTTGTCCTTGTTTATTGTGAAGTTTATGACTTTGGTTAGCACTCTCAGCTGCTCACCGGACAGTTGGAGGTTCAAGTCCATCCGCAGAGGCTTCAGAAGAAAGACTTGGGAATCTACTTTCCAAAAAGTCACCTGGACATCTGTGTCCCCTCTCATCTATGGGGGCAGCACCCACCCCACTGATCCCTCCAGGATCCTCACGGTCCTTGGCTTGTTCTTCATGGGAAAGCAGCTCTCCTTGTGTTTACTATTTCCCTCGAATGGTTTCAAAGACCCTAACCTAGATACTTTTGGCACCGGACCGCAGGTGGGCTACAGGCAGGGGAGGGAGTGGCCGTGACTCCCTGGGTGGGTGCAGCGGGCAGATGGGAGTGCTTCTGCTGCTCAGGCAGGGGTCGGGCAGAACAACGGGCCCGGGGCTGACCCACCCCTGCCTCTCAGCCAGCCCCGCTGCAGGCGCCCCCCTCCTTACGTCTCTGCTAGCAACTCCAGCAGCAGCAGGAGGGAGGAGGACAGTGAAGAGAGGGCCCCCCCCCCAAAAGTTTCAGTAAGATGTTCATGCCACAGCCAAATCATATGACCACCTGAAGTCTTTAACACCATCGGGAGGAAATAATAAAGAGAGACCCACTTTCCTTTTAAACCAAATAAACACCAGCAATAAAAACCTGTGGGACCACGAATGATTTAGGCCAGTCCAGTGAGAGCACCACGCCACTCTGACACATGTCAGGTCGTTGTGAATCGGTGTCAGTCAGATGGCAGATGAGCTAGTTATGATCAAGCTCATGTAACCCAGTTACCAATGTTTTACTGTAGGATGACTTCATCCCACCTTCCAGAGGGATTTGCAAGCAGGCAACAAGAGAAGCAAGCGTTCGTGATTCCATGATGCAGTTCCTCTGGTGTGGCCATGAATCACCACTCCCCAGGGGCCCCTTCATGGTTTCCGATATTTTTCAGCCATTTCTGCAGTCGGCCTTTTCCTCTCTCCTACGTAGCTTCGAACCCAAGCTTTTTTAAGGATGGCCATCACGCACCCCCAGTGATTGCGCCGTGTTGATTGCCTCAGCCTCCATCCTCTTCAGACCATTTTCTTTCCCTTTGCCTTGGACAGGAACCGCCTCGCTGTATTGGATGTTCTGGAAGGGCGAACCCACACCATCTTATTGCCCATCACCCTCAAGACAGTTTTCCTCGTCGCAGAGGACAAGTGGCTTCTGGTGGAGGACACCACCAACCAGTGGGTGGATCTCCATGGTGTCTCACGGGTGCACTCTGTCTGCCGTGGGCCTGGCAGGGAGCAGTGCTGGTGCTGGGCAGCCTCTTGCAAGATGAGAGTTAGCAGTGGGGCAGGAATGACAAGAACTTCTCAGAGTCATCCTACTAGTGCATCAGAAGGAGAGGTTGAAGCGAGCAGTTACACATCATGTCTTTTTTACATAGGCTCTGTAGTGATGGTCCTTTCTAAGCTGAAGATACTTCAACGTTGATTTTCAGCTGATTCTCTCTTCCAAAGACCACTGTCTTCTCTCTAGAGCTGTTGGGTGGCTTGGATGGTTTTTTTTTTAAATTTCACAAGATCCACTTCATAGAAGGTATGGTCATACACTGAGCCCTGGCGGTACAGTGGTTGTGTGCAGGACTGTGGTTCAAATCCAGTAGCAGCTCTCCAGGAGCAAGGCTGGGCTTCCTACTCCCACCAGGGTCGTGATGTGAAAGAAAAGAAAAAGAAGGTGTAGTTATAATCTCCTTTAGAAGAATTAATATTAGACTCGTCACAAGGAATTGAGGATTTGTGGTGCCCGAAGAGTCCCGATTCTTCCATGCTGGCGTCCAGCCGTGTACCCTCCCTCCTCTCTTGAGCATCGTCCCTCCTGTTTTAGGGTTCCGTGGATTGAAGCAGCATTCACAAGTGTTTGAGAAAAATGTCTCACGTGAGGGTGGGTCCCAATTCTAAAAGTCAGGCAGAAGGAAGCCAGATGCAGGTTAAGAGGATGCTGCTTACTCCTGGCTCTTACCGGTGATAACATCATAGGTCCTATTTCTCAGAAGGCTCATTTTATACCCAGCACCATGGTGTTGCAGGGAATCCCATTCACAATGATTCCTGGACAAATCCTGTCAGTGTCTTCCCCTACGCTTATTCCAGGCCCCTGCATGGAAAGGAAGTTTGATGGGATTTGCATCAGATGCCAACAGTGCAATGAAATTGACCTTTTTAATAAGACCCAAACGTAGTAATCTTTTCTCCTCTCCTGGCCTCTGTCTCATTATGCATGTATGACCTGGGACCTCTGGCAGGATGTTTCCAATAGGTAGGCACTGGCCTCCGACTGATCTTGATCCGCCAGACATGTCCCCAGCAGCTGTTCTTCTCTCAGCCTGTGGCATAGCACTCCTTATATCACTGCACGTACCATCACCAAGCTCACCGCTCACCAGAAAGAGGGCCCAGTTCACCTGCTTTACTGAGGTCAGATCTTAATCTCCTTCAATGAATTCCTATCCAGTAGCAGATAGTGTCTTCCAAAATGGAACTCCATCCATAGGTGTCTGATGCCCAGAATTATAATATGTCACATTAGGAACTATGCCTGGAAGAGCCAAACAAACTGACTATTACTCAGAAATTTATTTCTCCTAAAAAGAAGGGGGGGGGGCATTCCTTCCCTTTTTTGTGTGTGTGGTTTTTTTTTGTTGTTTTTTTTGTTTTTGTTTTTTTTTTGGCATCACTGCTCTCTGATGGTGGGAGTAGGAGGCCCAGCCCCACTGCTGGAATTGAACCTCCGTCCCAGTGGGCCGCAGTCCCACGCACAACCACTACGCCATCGGGGCTCAGCCCTTTTTGTGTGTCCTTAATAGGTAAAGTGACTCATTTCTAATATTGATAAAGTAGGACACCATTGACAGGGCGAGTAGAGGGGGTATATTCCCTTCTGTTCTCCCACCATTCCCTAGCTTATCATGTATTCTTTCCAAAAATCGGACTTTTTTAAAACGCTGCGGAATGCAGGAACAACTGTTTAAAATCGGGACGGTCCCACCAAAAGCAGGACGTCTGGTCACTTTATTATTAGGATCTGTGTATGGCTGTGTTGCTTGTTCAAGAAGGGACAGTGTAGAGTACTTGGCATATGTACAGGGTGCACAGTAAAGTGTGAGTCCTCACCTCCACCCCACACATTACATTGCACTCAGCCCACTGCCGCTGAGTCACTGTGATTCACAGTGGCCCTGCAGATGGAATAGAACTTCCCATCAATTTCCCAGATGGAATCTTTATAGGAGCAGAAAGCCTCGTCCTTCTCCCTGAGCTGCGGGTACTTCTGTTTGTGTGGCCAGCCACTCCAGCACCAGGGCCAAGTGCATGCTCACGCTGCCCCTCTCTTTGGACAAGCGGGGAACCCTGGTGGGGTCCAGCTGGGCTGTGATCTGCCATCTCATGGAGAAAGACATGGCTTTCGACTCACCCCTTTGTTTACTGACTGGCCCAACCAACAGCCACACCCAAAAAAGAGGGTTCATTGAGGCGAGAGAAGTGCCCGATATGCGTGGTTTCATTTGAAAATGATGCCCCTTCAGATAGGAAGTGTTAGATTTATTGTTCACAGACCTGAGGTCTTCAACGTGGAAAAATGGAATTAAGAGATGATACCATTTTCTTAGGAACTTTTTGAAACCACCTCCTCTGCATTGTTTGTTATGGGCGATGTTGAGCAGGAACTAGATAATCCACGAAGAGACTCTGAAACAGAAGATTCTACTCAAAACCAAAAAAAAATGAGATTTGGGGGTCCTGGGGGGTGAGGGAGAACTGTTTCATCTGGCCCCACACAGAGAAGCTGCGCTTACTTGCGGTGTTGGTTTGTTTCCAGGAAATACCTCCTCACTAAGCCTGCGCACATGGAGTCTGAGGAGAGCGCTGCTTGCCAGTTGCACATGTTGAAAGAGGAGCCGCCCAGCACGGGGTTTGGCGTTATACAAGGTGAGCACAGCGCTCTGGGTGCTGGTGGCTGCATCCACAGACCATCCTCTGGCCCTCGGATCACCATGACACCAGCCCTCCTTAGTCACCACATTAGCAAGAGCCAGCACATAGCACTCTGTCCCCATCCAGATCATATTGGGGCCTCATGGCCTCTCTGTCTTTGATTTCCTCAGCTGACCAATCAGAATGTTTACATACGCTCCAAGGCTATTTGAGTATAGGTTTCTTTCTACAGGAGATCAGCAGGATTTCTACTTAATTCATCACAGTTTATTTCTATTTATTCATCACAATTTATTTCTACTTATTCATCACAGTTTATTTCTACTTATTCATCACAGATTATTTATGCAAATAATCTAAAGCTTACCCCCGGCCAAACTTGCTGGGCAAGTCTCACCTCTCTTCTGCAGGGGGCTCTTACTGACAGGCCATCAACATTCCTCCTTTGGGAAATACTTGGAATCTTTGGGGGATGATGTCTCGGTTTCCCAGATGAAAACCCACAAATGTAAATTCAAGTGTTTGCTTGAGTCAGTGGTAATTGAATCCTGTAAAACATGGAGTCAGGTAGCCTTATAAGGAGCATACAGTGTCTAACCCTTTGCCTGATCCTTCCCAGAGACGGAGGTCAGCGCCCCTCATCAAGTGTCAAGCGATCAGCTCTCATCCGAAAACCTCAGTGCGGCCTTGGGGCAGAAGATCGCCTCTCCCAACCGCATCCTCTCCGACGAGCACAGCTATGCCACCGTCGTCGTGGGCTTCCCGGACCTCATGGCAAGTGCTCGCTCTTGGAAGGGGCAAATAAGCATTTCTTCCCATCGCCTTGACCTCAAGTCTAGAAGCCTATTTGCGGGCTAACATAATAGTTTCAGAGCAAGTCTAACTTCCAGGTCAATCGTAAACACAAATACTTCCTACCTCTACAGTTGGTTACTGTTTTCAAGTGCAGGGTCGTTACACCCTAAACCCAGGTGTCATCAATGTCGATTCCAGCTCACAGTGAGCCTGTCAGGCAGAACAGCATGCCCCTGTGGCTGTGTGAGACGGGACTTCTTTCCGGCCTAGGAAGTCTCACGTTGTCCCCCAACAGTTGGGGGACTTCACTGCTGGCCTGGCATTTAGCCGCCAACGGGTAGCCCAGGACACCCCCAGGCCTCCTGGCTCTTTACCAGCGACCCCGCAGGACAGGGGGGATTTGCCCCTGTAGGTTCCTGATGCTATAACTCTATGGGAGTAGAAAGCCTCATTTCGTCACTAAGTCAGGGAAAAACCCATACTCACCTCGGCGTTGCTGTGACACAGTTGAATGCTCTTCCCCTTGCAGGGGTGGGTTGAAATCATAGTGCTGCAGAGGCAGGGAGCCGTGGTTTTTTTTCTACCTAAAACCCTTGGGCTATTTATACCTTCACTCAGAGGCCATACTGGTCAAACAGTTCACTCACTCCCCCTCTAGAGGGATGATGGGAACCGCTTCTTTGTGATGAGGCATGGGACGTTCACTGGTGCTGACGACTCTGTCCGCCTGCCTTTCTAATGGCCTCCGTCTGGATGTGGCTTGTGGATGAGCTTCTGCCATCTGTGAGGGCGTCAATCTCAGATTGATGTCTTTCAGAATTGTTTTACAGTTGAATTTGTTGGGTCGCCTGGACCGTAGATTAAAATTTTCAGCCTCCCGAATGCAGATTCACACTCCAGCTGAGTTCTGCTCTGACCAGGTGATGGTGCAGCAGTGATGGTTGCAGCTTCTGTCTCTGCGGGATCTGCCCTTCTGCTGGCTTCTAGAGATGAACAGCTGTGGCAAGCAGATGCCGGCGCCATCTTGCCCGGGTGGAGAGCGTGGGGTATGGGCTTTAGGGTTATTTCCGTCCAGTTTGCCATCTAAGAACCTTCGCTGAAGCTCCATGTGTTTTGATGAAACATTTAATTTCATAATTGCCTTTAAAGCTTTTTTAGATGGCATGATAGAATCACTTAAAGATAAAAATATGGCTCTGCCAGAAAATTTTAATGCCATTAGCAAACTGTGAGTGCTTCGGGGATGAGATGTTTGAAATCCAAAGCCTCGTTGATAATGTGTGATTTAGGACGTAGCCATATGTTTTGCTAATGATCAGTATAAAGCAGTGGTTATAGTATCACATTCCTGAAAATGAAACCTATTGTTGGAATATGACCTCTACACAGCTGAGCTTGAATGAGCCTGTAATGTTGCCCTCTGCAATGCGCGTTCCATGCAGTAGAGAGAATACTGGAGCTATTAAAATCATTGATGTTCTGATTAGAGGAAGTCGAATAATTATCTGGGCTACTGTAAAAGGTTAGAAAGTAGACGGTGAGTATAACCTGTAAGAATAACGTACCCTTTCATGATATGTATGCACTCTATAGTCTGAGCAAATAATCGGAGAAGATGGGTTATATGATGAAGAACATAGCATCAGGATTAGGACAGGAGAGAAGTTTATTAATGACCTGATATCGGCAAATGACACCTTCAGCGAGGAAGGTGGACTTCAGCACTTGCTGATGCAGATCAAGGACTGCTGCTTTCAATGTGGGTTGCAACTCATGGCAAAGGAATAAAAATCCTCACAGCTGTAGCAGTAGATGTCATCATGATCAACGTGGGGGGTTCGGGGAGCTGGAAAGATGGAGGTTGTCTAGGATCTCACCTTGCCTGGACCCAAAATCAGCACTCAGGGAAGCAGCTGTCAAGAAACAAAATGATGCACTGGGCAGATCTGCCGCCCAAGGCCTCTGTAACATGGTGTAGAGTGAGGCAGGCACTTGGAGGACTGCTGTGTATCCGACCCAAACCGTGGGGTTTTCAGGTGGCCTGGAGTCATGTGAAAGGTGGACTGTGAATAAGGAAAACCCCCACTATCATGCTCCCGGTTCTTACAGATAAGTCCAGCTAGGGCAGGGGATGTACACTGGAGTCAGAAACATGGGGACTTTAGGATAGATGATCCCTCAGGACTAGTGATGGGAGTGGTGACGCTGGCAAGGTGGAGGGAGGTGGAATAGAAAGGGGGAACCAATTTCAGGTTTCTACATATAACCTCCTCTCTGGGGCACGGACTACAGGGAAGTGAGTGAAGGGGCACATTGGACAGTGTAAGATATGAAAAAGCAGTAACGATTTGTAAATTACTAAGGGTTCATGGGGGAGGAGGCAGGGAAATATGGGGAGCTGGTACTGGTGGTCTAAATGGAGGGAGGATGTTTTGAGAGTGATGGTGGCAGCAAGTGCGCAAATGTGGCCTGCATACAATTGATGTATGTATGGATTGTGAGGTGAGATGTATGAGTCCCCAATAAAATGGTTCATTATTTTTAAAAAAGGGAGGGGGGAAAGAATAGCTTATACCAAGTGGAAAATGTTCAGAAATGAATGTGGCAACATGTGTGCAAATGTGCTTGATGCAGATGATGTATTGAATGTTGTAAGGGCTGTAAGAGTCCCCAAAAAATTATTTTAAAAAAGAAAGAAAGAAAACCGAGAGGGAATGGAGTCATTCCAATCTAGGTGTTGGTAAAGAATACTGAAAGTACCATGGAGTTCCAGAAGTATACACCAATCAGTCTTGGAAGAAATCCAGCCAGAATGCTGCTTAGAATCAAGGCTGGTGAGACCGGTTTCACATAGTTCTGACATCTCATCAGAAAAGACCAGGCTGGAGATGGACATCAGGCTTGGTAAAGAAGAAGACAAATACATTGAACTTTTGGAGAAAACACAGGAGAATATCAACTATCTGATGATCTTGCAATAGGGAAGGCCTTCTTAAGTAAGATTTCACCTGAAAAATTACCACCTTTTTCGGAGAAAATTGAGTCACTTTGACTACATTAAAATTAGGAAGTTCCAGTTTTCAAAGATACCACAAAGTGAAAATACAAACCCCCAACTGGAAGTAGGTATTCACAACTCAGAAAACAAAGGATTACTGCTCAGGATCTCTAAGCAGGTTCTGTAAGTCAGCAAGAAGAAAATACCATCCAAGTGTTTCAAAAGCTGACCAGAGCCCTGGTGGTGTCATGGGTAAAGCCTTGGCCGCTAACCGCAAGGCCAGCACTTCGACACCCCCCCCCCACCAGCTGCTCTGCTGGAGGAAGATGAAGTTTTCGACTCCCAGAAACAGTCAGTGTCTCAGAAAGCCCCCAGCACAGCTCTACTCACAGGATCACTGTGAGTCAGACCGATGCCGTGATCATAGAACAAGCACATCAAAAGAAGGCCATCATCATTGGCCATTCTACCCCATCACCACTGAAACAGCTCTGGGTGCTACTGACCAGATAGGACAGACTAGAACTGCCTAAGTAAGGTGAAAAGGACTTGGAACCCTCATCCACCTCAGTGGAGACTGTGACAAGGTACAACCCCTGTGGAAAACTCCAACTGTGTTGGTTCCTCCAACAGTGGAATGTAGAGCAATCACATGGTCCAACGGTTCCACGGCTAGATGTACACCCAAAGAAGGGAAAGACAGACAGATGCTTTCCCACCAATGTTCACTGCTTCATTCCCAATAGCCCCAAAAATCTCAATGGCCTAAATGCCTCACAACAGAATGTTACTAAAATATGGTATATACACATAAAGGAAAATTACTCAAACAGAAATGAAGCCTTGGTACATACCACAATTTTGAGACCACAAAGAGGTAACCTCTTTGCCCTCAAGTCAATTCCAAATCAGAGCAGCCCTACAGGACAGAGTGGCACACCCCTTTGAGGTTTCTGATCTTTATGGGATCAGAAAACTTTATCTTGCAGTTAGCAGCTCGATTCCACAACCCATTATGGCAAATGCTACAGCAACACTCGGGAATATTTAACACAAAATTCCAGAGGCATTAAGGAATTGAGTTTAATTCTTGGGACTCCAGAGAGAGGCATGATTGGACAGCGTATAGTCTCTTCCTTTTGCCGGATGGTGGGTGGGTAAGTGTTTGGCTTTGTTAGGTTCCATTTTTTTTATTAAGTTGCTTATTTTATACTTGTCTGAAAATTGTGACTATTAGTGAGGCAACTCCCTCATCCATCAAATTCAAAAACGTTAATAAGTACTTTAATTTTTTTCTATCTGTGAAATATACGTTGATGGGGCTGAGCCTCGGTGGCGTAGTGGTTGTGCATGGGACTGCGGCCCACTGGGATGGAGGTTTGATTCCAGCTCCACGGAGCAAAGGCTGGGCCTCCTACTCCCACCACCTGAGGGCAGTGATGCCCCCCCCAAAAAAAAAGAAAGAAAAGAAATATATGTTGACTTTGGTAAGTCATGAGGAATGCAGTATATCAAACTTCAGTATTTTAATACCCTTCTCTCTCTCTCTCTCTTTCTCTCTCTCTCTCTCTCTCTCTCTCTCTCTCTCTTTTTTCTTTTTCAGTCACCCAGTGAAGTTTATTCTTGGAAAAGACAGTCCTCTTTGAGTAAACCAAGTGTGGTCGAAACGGGGTTCTACGGGCGCAAGAAGAAAAGTGGCTCCCCAAAGCAGACGAATTGTGTGACTCTTGTGGGTACTAATCAGATAGTCCGGCTTTTGCCCCCAGGAGAGGTCCCTCTGAAAGAAATCTACCCGAAAGGTGAGAACCGTATCCATTTCTACCTTCTGGCAGTGGGCAGAGGTAGTTGGATTGTGGTGGGGGACATTGAATGTGTTCATATCGTCCTCTGTAGCTAAGTGGGGCAACTGTGGCTCTGGTAGAAGTCCCACCTTCTGGGCAGGAGTCCCACATTTGGGGTCCCTTCAGTGCACCTCACAGGCAGCTGAGCAGGTGTCATCTGAAGCCCCAGGTAACGGTGGCAGAGGAAGAAAGGCCTGGCCATCTTCGTCTGAAACTGGATAGCAGTGGTCGATCCTCCGCTGACCAGACCAGGCAGCATGTTGTTCCATGGTCCACAGGGTCTTCAAGAGTCGGGCATGTGTGATGGTGGTTACCAACAACACTATTTATAAACATGGATAATGGCAACAAAGTAGAGGCACAAAACAAAAAACAAGCCAATTGCCATTGAGTTGATCATAACTCCCAGCGACCCCATGGGTCAGAGTAAGGCTTCCAAGCCTATTGTCCAAACAGAAGCTACCACGACCTCTCTGTCCTCTGGAGGGTTGGTGGGTTGGAATGGCTGAGCCTTCACTTGGCAATCCAGCACCTAACCCCTGCACTGCATGGCGTCCTTCAGCAGTCTGCCCATTGCCATGCGACCCATTCTGACTCATGCCATCCCCACAGGACAGGGTAATACCCCCCCCCAACTCCCATGATTTTCCAAGACTATATAACTTTTTTTGTTTTTTCATTGAAAATAATTTTGAAGGCATTTACTCATTGAGACAGAAATAGTTGCAGGAAAATATCTATCCTTCCATGTGGATACTTGGCTTCACCAAACAATTAGAATTAATAATATGGATATTTCCATCAAGATAGACACTAAGTAAAAGTCTAAATGACAGTGAGAAAAAAATATATTTTGTCAGAGATACAGAAGTTGAAACAATGAGATGATGTGATTAGTTTAGAGAAAGTTAGATTTGGAAATGCCAGACATAGTTGAAACTTCATAAATGCATGAGAAAATTACCTGATATATAGTTTCACGACATTTTACATGGTTATATTATATCAGAATGCCACAAGAGACTAGAGATACAAAGTCAATGCAGAAGGAGGAGAGGAGGAGGCCACAGAAGCTTATAAAGGAAATAAATCAACTTATGAGTGCATACTATAAAAAGCTAATGATGGTTGATTTTGTTTCCCTGTAAATCTTTACAGTAGTAGATAGCCTCATCTTTCTTCCCTAGAATTTTCAAACTGCTCATCTTAGGGTGAGCAACTCATTCCATTGGGCAAGAGGTTGTAGAGTGGCTAAATTCTTAGGTCCTAAGAAAGTTCTCTTTCATGTTTCCATGGTGGGTGGCTGCAGTTAAGAACTGATATTTGCTTTACGATCCTCACAGTAACTGTTAGACTCAGAACAAGTTTTCAATAGAGGTGTTTTCAAAGTGTTGGGTATTTGCCATCGAAACTGGGGCGGTCCCACTTTGTGCTCCTATCCACAATGCATGATGGGTCTACATTCTTAGGACAAGATTTGGGCTGGTCAGTCTTGCTGTTGCTGTTCTATGTGTAGTTATACCACATTGCAGTTTTAATTCACATTTTCCTTTGTTCCTAGTGATGGTGAGCATATTTTCATATTCTTGCCATTCGGTTATCTTCTTTAGTGAAATACCTTTTCAAATCCATTGCTTGTGTTTTTTTTTTAATTACCGTATATCACGTGTAAGCCAACCTGAACATCCACCGAGGCACCTGATTTTACCACAAAAATTGCATTTAAAATGTGCTGAAAAAAACAAACCCAGCTGGCTGAGCCCCGGTGGCGTAGTGGTTGTGCGTGGGACTGCAGCCCACTGGGATGGAGGTTCGATTCCAGCTCCACGGAGCAAAGGCTGGGCCTCCTACTCCCACCACCTGAGGGCAGTGATGCCCCCCCCCAAAAAAAAACACAGCTTATACCTGAGTATATATGGCAGGTTATTTGGTTTGGGTTGGATATTTGTTTTTTCATTGATGAATTTTGAATGCTCTTTAAAATTCTAGATATAAGTACAGTATCAGACATATGCTTCCCAGGGATTTTCTGTTTTTGTTTGGTGGTTTCATGTTATCTAAGTGTCTTAAAGAGCCAAAGTTCTAAATTTGGATCAAAAGGAAATCTCTGTTTTTCTTTATAAGTTTTATAGTTATAGGCTTAGCTTTATTATCCATTTTGAGTTCTTTTTTAATAAGGTACCAAAGATGATTCCTTCCTTCCTTCCTTCCTTTAATGTGGATTTATTCTATTGTTTCAGTAACATTTACATATATATATATATATATTATTCTTTCTCTTTGAATTACCTTTGAACCTCTGCTTAAAATCAACTGACTTTATAAGTGTGTATCTATTTCTGGATTCTCTGTCATGTCGCATTGATATAGATATCAATTCCTCTGTCAATACCTATTCTCTTAATTAATTTATAACTCTGTACCTTATAATAAGTCTTGAATGAGGCACCTTCGATCCTACAGCTTTGTTCTTGGTTTTCAAAAGGATGATCAGAGTCACACACCTAAAACACGGCTCGTGGTATGCTGTGCTTCGGCTAGGGTTCTGGACCGTTCTCTAGGTCCAGTGAAAGGCCATCCTACGTGGTCCATCCCAGGGCCTCAGGATGACCCTGGAGAGCCCTCCAGTGGCAAGCTCCCTCTCGGTGCCTGCCATGTCCTCCTCCCCACCAGTCCGCTTCCTCCAGCCTTCCAGGACCCGCTGCAGGCTCGTCACAGTCTCAGGAGGCCTGGCCCAAAGAAGTCAGTTCTCTTTGTGGTTCTCTTTGTAAAACATAACTAACCACTTAAACATTTGTTCATTTGTCATTTCCAACTCGCAGAGACACTGCAGGACGGAGGAGAATCACCCCTAGGGTCCCCAAAGAGATACTCCTCATGGAGGCAGACTGTCACCTCGCTGTCCCACCAGGGAGCTGCA